>JBBPLN010000480.1:0-19464 GCA_038089815.1 Sutorius eximius | reverse complement strand
CTGCCTGCACGTCTACCACACGCGCACAAAATGGCCCTGTTTCCGTCTTGGCATGTCAGCACAAAACCGTCCAATGACGAGCACACACGCAAAGTCCGCCGACATGCTCAATGCGCTCATGGGCCTGACGCTCAGTCTCGGCATGAAATCCACCACCACCCCTTCGTCTGTTCCCGCTGCTCAACAAAGCCAACCTCTGGCAGCGAACGGAACCTCGACCGCGACGGACATGTTCATCCCTCCCGGGCAGGACCCGCTGCTAGACTACATCGCCGCCGTTATTCAACGACACGGTCTCCGCTCACGCGCCGCGCGCACCGTCCCGTATGCTCCTCCACATCCACACGTTCACGCGTGCACCACCCACACCCATCGTCCGAGAAGCCATCATGACCGCTGCCCCCGCCGTCTGCGTGGTCCCGTTCAGATACAGGACAAAAGTGATGATGACGTCGCAACCGCTGACGGAGAAACAACGCGTGCGCGCAGGTCTCATGGCGATCATGGCGAGCAGTCGAGGCCGGGAAAGAGTCTCAAAGTGCGACTGGCCAGGGAGATGATTGCCGTGGTGCAGGGAGAGAGTAGGTCGCTGGGAGAGAAAGAACGCTTGCATACACCCACGGTGGTGAACGGGTCAATGCCGATTTCTTGCCCATCCATGCCCCGTGGACTGAGCGCATTTGTAAGGAAACATACGGAGATGAGCCTCTACCTGTTTATGCTTGCTTCACGAATATATCCGTCATCACTCAGCTGGGGTCGTATTCTCTCCTTGGCAGGCTCTACTCAGTGCATTCTTCGATCCCATGCTCTTAACACCCAATCACCCACGTCGTCTAACCCCCCATCTGGTATTTCCCTCCAGAAGGGCGAGCCTGTTGGCGTCGACGAGGCCCAGGCGAGAGGGACACTTCGGTGGGAAGACTTCAAATCGTCTCAGTCTCGGAGGAAGGGGTTACACGCGAGGCGGTGTGGTACCTGGGGAACGTGTGGTTTTAGTTATGCGAGTGGCTTAAGTTGGCCCTCCTGGTCGTGGACAAGGAAATGGTAATAACATTGCTGTGCTGTAGTGACTGCAGATTAACGGTGATTACAGGAGTTTAGGCAGGAACATTGCGATTAGTCGGTGCGAGCTTGGTCTCTTAGAGCAAGCCTTCGAACGAGCTTATCATATTACGTATCATACCGCTAGGTAAATGAAAGACATGCGCTTCTTTTACAAATGTACACTGCGGCGTGTTGGGGGCGAGGCTAGAACTCGAACTCGAACACACGTGCACCTCGCGCTGGAATGATTTCGCGCAGTTGTCGCTTCTTTGCTGTCGACTTGGACGCAGAATACCCGCGGTCGTCGTCGATGATCGTGCCGTGTGGTGGGAACGATCCCTCGGAGGGCTCACAGCCCATTGTTCAAGGTTTGACACCCAGGGTTCTCCAAAACGCCAACCTCACCTCCGCGGACGGAGTGCGCCGATGTTTCGGAATATAGACCGGTGCAAGCGTAAATGCGGTCCATGGGCTATCCCTGTGGCTCTGAGCTCAGGGACCCGCTTCCATTCTCCCAATTACTCGGTGTCATGATGCAGTGTGCAAGTCGTGCTGCCCAGGCGTCGTACGGAGGGAAATGACCTGCGCAGCTCGCCTCGCTTTATCCACTCGCAACAACTCCTATTTTCTCGAACCCTGGGCATATTTAACTCATAAGTTCCCTCCTGCTCCGTTCTCCCCTTCCCTCGTGGACGCCTTGAAGTTCGTGGTATCTTTGGGACAAGTGCACGTTGGCGTCGTTTTGATATCAACGTCAGTGTAGAGGTTCCTTTTCCTTCTTGGTTTTCCTTTTTTTCGACGCTTCACATCTTTCAGTGCGCTGTACGATACAACGTGCACGATACAGGATCGAAGATACACGAACACGGACGAAAATAGCGAAACAAACGAAAACGACGCAGCCGAAGGGCACACGAGGAAAAAGGATGGATGACGAAACGTTGGTCGGTTCGGCGAGATCGCCGTACACCAGCCCTCGCTCAACGTCGACGATGACAAGTCCCAAGACGTTGTTTAGTGGTGGAACCAGCGCGTTTGCGACGGGAAGGAGGCAGCAATTGTATAGCCTGGCGGATGTGGTCAACGAGTTGAAGCGCAGCAACGATCTTCATGCAGGTCCGCCTCTGTTCATCGCTGCTGTTGGGGTCATGCAGGGCGGAGCGACCCACTGACTTGGTTTATTTGACTTGATTAGCGATGGGTGAACCAGTGGGGTTGGAAGAACAAGAACGTACGTTTCTTGGTCGTATTTCCTTGTTCCATGGTGTTGATGGTTAATCTAGCACCGTCTGTGGACGAAAAGCAACAAAATGTTGGTACGGAACTGTTTTACAACTTCGAGAGGTGAGTGTTTGCGTGCCGTTCCGTTCGCGTCTTACTCTGAATCTCCTCTTTATAGGCGGATTGGAACCCTCGATAAGCAGGTGCTGACATCTCGCCCTCTTTCCACACCCGTTCGCATACTTACCATCAGATCGAAGCTCCGTGATTTTGAAAACGCCTCGCGCGAACTGGGAAGTTCAGTCGGAATCGTGTCTTCCGCTTTCGCACTCCAAGAACGCCTCGCCAAGGTCCTCTTTCTATTCCGAGAGAATGCTGCTTGTCTCTACCCGCGCAAGATAACGCGCAGACCCCAAGAAGTTCTCCTCAATCCCAATGTGATGGAACGACGGCAGGACTGGCGCCTTCGCTCGACGGTACCATACTCGCAGGACAATCTTGAGCTCGATGTGCTTCCGCATCAGTTGGAAAGTCTAGCCGGGGACGTGAGGGCGTTCATCACTTGCTTGAACGAGTTCGAGGAGTTCAATGATGAAGCAATTAGTCAGTCCATGCGGGCATTCGAGGGTGACCTGAAAGCGCGTCGCGTTTCTTTTCCTTTCCTCTGCGTATCTCATCTTTTTTTTGACCGCAGTACTTTTCCGCGTGTCTTTACGAATACAAGAGTGGGTGCTTTGTTGCACTTTAGCTTGCCTGAGTGACGTCATGACCTACAGACCAGTTTCGATCTCCGGCGGTGCAGCGGTATGTCCACGACTTGATGTTCGAAATCGGTGGACATCTTGATGAAATCACCGCCGCGTTGACCATTTTCATCGAGATTGGTGGGTTACAATACGTGCTAGATGGCCGTTAACATCTACTGACTCCCTAACTAGGCATACCAACCCTTTGGTTCCACCAACAACACGCCGCCAAGAACTTGTTGAATGTCTCGACGTTATCAATCGTCTTTGGTGTTGTTGATGCGTCGCTACTGGTGTGTTCGAGCCATATGACGGGCACCATCCTCGCCAACAGTGTCAATATATTCTGGATGTCCTCGTTGGTATTCAGTATCGCTGGTGGTGTGAACGGCCTTCTCGGCTTTACCTGGAAGCAGTCCATCTAGTAAGTGCGGTGGCTGGCTTTGTGTCTTTCGCATTGTATCTCTAATGTATTGATATGTTTCTCGAATTATACAGCCGCTCCCCTCTACACCGCGTTCCATGGTGGCTACTTATATGGATGAAAGGGTCTCCGCTAGTCTTTCTCGTCATCGCTATTGTGTGCTTCTCTGCTGGTGTGGTACTCTTTACCTATTCTTCCAAACAGGTAGGCTTCCTTATGCGTGTTCTTGTCTAACTATGGATACCAATGCATACGATTTCAGCATCCCATCACATCGGCGGTGATCGTCATCACGACGGTATGTCTGAACCTCCTTGCCGGAGTGCACGCAAGGCTTAGTCTCTTCCTTGCTCTTTCTCTCGCCAGCTCGTTGCGTCATCGGGCCTCATTTCCATCTCGGGTTGGTTCGTTTTGGAACGATGGACTTTCCTCAGGCAAAAAGACCAAAAGTGGCTTGAAGAGGTTATCTACGAAACGCTCGACGAAATCCCTGAATTGGGTATCGTCCGCGCACACCGACTCGCCATGCAATGGTGCAGCCGATGCCTCGCTGTTACTGGAGCCTCCTTCACTCGCCTGTTCGCCTGGGTACTTGACACGCGCAGGCTTAAGGCCATAGCCAAGAAACATGGGGCAACGACCACCAGCGACGACGCAGAAACCGGAGGACCTGCGCGCTTGCCTTCCATATCGAGCAAAGGCCCCGGTTTGTCTGGCAACCACAATCACAAACACGACACCCATCTCCTCCTCGACGTCCATGACCCACGGGTCCGGTTCCAGAATGCCGTGCGCGCCGTGATCAAGTTGCAGCGCACGACCGGCAAACGCCCGACACCTGTCCGTCCGGGGTTGCCGCGCCGAGACTCGTGGTGGCAAACACCGATACCTCCTGACCAGGATACGTCTGCGAGTCCAGTACCGGATCCGGGGCTTTGGGCATTGAGAGGGGCAAGGGTGACCAAGGTGATCGAGGAGCTCAAAGCGCTTGGGTTGACGCAGGAATTGTTTCCTCACGGGGCGCTCGTGCGGCACGTGCAGTTTTCGCCCAATGGCAAGTACTTTGCGACGTCCAGGTGAGGTATACCCATTATGTACTTTGTGGATGCAACGACTGACGAACGGGATTCTCCATTGTCAGTTGGGACAGAACCGCGATGATCTTTCGCGTTGGAGTAAGTTGTACACTGTTTATGTTCCATTCCCAGGATTCTGGTCCGTTAACGGTGCTCGTTCATTTGTAGGAAACATTGACGCCTCACCGCACTCTCGTGCATGTTCGAGGCTTTGTCAGTCAAGTCGCTTGGTGAGCTCTATATCACCTTGGTTTTCATGAGCGAGGTCTCATGGTCTTCTAGGTCACCGAATGGTCGCTTGCTCCTCACGCGGTTCACACGTGGTCTCAAGTTGTGGTCCGAGGTAAATCGCCCCATCCCTTTTCATCGCCGAGGAAACCCGACACGTAGTAAACTTTCTTTGCTTCAGGATGGGGTGTGTAAAGCGACGATAGACCGATCGAAGAGTGTCAGTTCCGTGGTTTGGCTTCCTAATGGACAAGGTGGGTACGATGCACAACATGGACTCTCTTGATTCTTTCTCACACGTACACCCACTTTTTCAGCGATCCTCTCGGTTGAAGGCAGTGAGGTGGTAAAATTGGTAGGTCCATGTCGCTTGTGAATTGGCGTGCGTAAAGTGCTGATACCCATGAATCTAGGATGTGCATGGCAAGGTATACAGTCGTTCGTCCATTAGACCAACCTGAACGTTCCACACTTACACTTATCGCCCGCCACAATTATCTCCTTGTACAGGTCTTGGATGTGTATCATCTTGGCCACGTGCGATTGATCAATGTGGCGGTGACTTCAGATTGTTCGCGTTTGATAGCAATAGGGCCATCAATACCTCCTGCGAATGGACCGCAACCAACGCATCAGACCAAGGTTGAGAAACGGGTCATCGGTAGGAATGCGTCTAATCGTCCGTATTTCTCACTGAGCGAGGTGAACAGTGTACAATATGAACACAAAACGAAAGGAAAGGTGCGTTAGGATGATGCTTTTGCAAACATAGCCATGATCATCGTTTTTATAGCCAAACACCGCTGTTTGATGATGTACGCGATATCACCATTTCGAAGAGAATGTCTGTCATTCTCGTTTCGTTTGAAGAGGTACATCCCTATCACCGTTTTGCTGTTCTCCCCCCTGCACGAACATTTTCCACATCTCATTACCACTGTCCAGGCCGCGCCACAACTTTGGAAACTGGAAGTCGTGCGAGACAGAGCGAAAACGAATGGACCAAGTCCCTTGACGGCACGACTGAACCTCAAACACTCATTTGCGCTCAACGTACCCACCTCTATTGCGGGTTCGTGTTACTTTGGAGGCAAAGACGAACAATTCGTGCTTTGCGTCGGAAAAGGTCTGTAAGCCCATTTGTTCCCGGTTTTGTTTTTGACTAATGTTTGTACACTTGGCCGTCTGATTTCTACATCTTGCTCATGCAGCGGGGGACGTGCACATCTGGGACCGGGAGACGGCGGCGTTGCTACGTTACCTCCGCCCAATGAACATGCCCGAGTTGATGGATATGACATGTATCGGGTGGAACAACGGGACAGACGAACCGATGATGTTCGCCACCGGGAGTCACGACGGGACGGTGCGAGTCTGGTCGACCGCGGTGGCACACAGGATTTCGGAGGGCTCTACAGAGGGGGAATTGGATGAGTAAGTGCTAGTTTGTGGGGTCAGTTTTCTCGAAGCGCAAACGGGCGGAAGGGAATTCGGAATGGTCGGATGTTGGATAGCCAAGTTTGAATGGGTAAAGTCTTGTTCATGTCAATACGTTGGATGCTCTTACTAGTCAATAGTTCTATTGTTCGCTGGCTGAATACTCGATAAAATATTGATGGTAGTACCCGCGGTCGGATCGGGTTCGGTATCAGCTTTTTTCATCTATTTAACTGCCAGTAGGAATGGGATCACGTCATTGACAATGTCTCGACGCAGGCTCCGGGAACCCGAGTGCATGGCTTCATATAGGAGTCACATGCTTTGAATCGGACATGAGGATGCCTCATGCATACGCCCCCCTCAAGGGTCAAGGCCTCTCGGGCCCTCGCCAATGCACTCGTCACTTGGCATCATCCCCATACCCAGGCTCCGAAACCCACTGATATCTCAACAGCCCGAATATCATGGAGGAATCTATAGCGGCCATCATCTGTGTTGCCCTCCGAAGGCAAACCAGTTCGTTCATCTCGATGTTTCAGCTTTCTGTTGGTGACTCCGTTCGATAACCGGGCGGCGGAACAAATCCGTTGTCAACTGGACACTGCTGTCGAGATTTTCGAAATCAGTGCACGAATGATGGGACAAATTTACAAACGTTTCAAAGGACAAATGGTATGACATTGCTGCCATCAGAGCCTGATCAGACCACTGGCACATTTCCGAGTGGTTCAACAAACAAATGATACGGAAGGCAATTTCGCGGTGGCGAGACAAAGTTCTCTCCCCGCTTGGCCTCGTTATCCCCCATCATCTCTCACGCTCGCACAACCGCCACATCGGTCACATACACATATCAAACCGCAAACTATCCTTGTTCAAATCGGGAATCTGCGGTGCGTGTTCCTCTTGAACCATCCAGGACGGGCTAGATTTGGACTTTGAAAACAAATAGTCTCACCCACCCGTGCCATGCGCTCGTCTTTCACTATGCCTTATCGGTTGCCGCCAAGAGATCAAAAACCATCAGCGAGTACATGTACCTGGAATTCAACAGGTTTATCTGACCAAACAACGACGTGTTTCTCGGGTCCCTCGAAGTTGGCATGTGCTCTTCGTGCCTTGGCGCGGAAGCAGATGGAGGGACAGAGTGAAAATTTCGCGTTTCCATGTTTCCACTGTGGCGATGAGTCAGTGGCCATCGGTCCTTCGAATCACGCGCTTACAACTGTTGGATGACATGCCGCCCTGTGGTGAAACCTATTCTCTGTCCAAGGGGAAGTGGCCACATGCATCCTAGGAACGCAGTACTAGCCCGTTGACAGGGCGGCGCTACGGGTGAAATGTCCGCCCGGCGATCTGGTGGCTGGTGGCTGGTGGCAGCACATGAGTATGGTCACCGGAACGCCAGAGATATTTGCTCTTACCATCGTTGGTTCACGGCTGCGCCACAGCCATCGTACTGATATTAACATCATCCCAAAGCCCACTGCATCGCGATGGCCATGAAACGCACGTGGAAGAGCCAGGGGAGATGTGTATACGTATGTCTGTGCAATCGGAGCCGCCGTTCCCTAACATAACCCAGAACGGAACCATCACTCAATGGGCGGCCATCAACGCCGCATCATCAGTTATACGCTCGACATCGACATCATAGCCATCAACCCTTGTGATGGCATGATAGAAGCAACGAGGGCTTCCCGTCCGCTGGCAAAAAGACGTCCATACTTGTCGCTGTTTGATCGTGGCAACCAAGGGTTCGTGCCACGCTGACGCCGACGACGCGACGATTTCACAGGTTGCAATATGACCCGGTCTATTAAGCCGAAAGGGTCACAGGAACGGCACATGATCCGTGACTGGGTGCAGTAGGCGGCCTTTGCATTTAATAATCCTGGTGAGAATGATGCTCTTTGTCTGCGCCTTTTACCCACAATTGGAAAGACCCTCGCACGAAGTCGACAAGGTGGCCCTTTGCATGTGCCTCGGCGTTCCTACCTGAGAATAGGATGTCCGGGGGACATGGCACTTTAATTGAAACGAGTTTAGGTGCTCACAATGTGGGATGTGGATAGCCCCGTAATACTGATGTGGTACAGAGCATATCAGAATCCCATAGCCTCAACTTACAGCCTACGGCATACCTGATTTTGAGTCCGTGAGTGCAATCAATTCGGCCTGATCCAATCAATCGGGACGGTGCGAACTGCACAGCCAGGGTAGGGAAAGGCAGGAGCTACATGGCATTGATTGGCGCTGGGAACGGACTCTCGAGCATGTATCGCGGGTTGACCTGAGCTCGTGATGTTACACGGAAGTGTCGGAGAACCGGCGGCGGCGGGCCTACGGGGACACAAGTGCGATGAAAGCCAGTTATGAGCGGTCATCGGACTAGTCCGATCCTGGAGAGTTGCTGTTACTCGAAGATTACCTGTAGAGTCGGACCAAGCCGAGTCAGGGTGCAAAGAACGGCCGCAACAACTCTTTCTTCTCTGGGATATTTGCGCTTGCATGAACTTAGACGACGGACTAAACGTGTAAACGACCTCGGCCCGTGGAGGAAAATATGATGTACCTTGACGAAGCGAACGATACTCATCGCTAAGTATGCCTGCGCAGGCCGTGATATTTTTCTCCACCGACGAGACGTTGGCAAGGCGGTCATCAATGTGATCATCTTTCCTACCATGGGCGGGGATTGGGGGGAAAAGGGCGTTGGAGTGAGATCAAACATCAAATGTGCCTTGGGGATGGTGCGTTGAACGAGCGCTGGAAACGATGGCATCAACACGGCGAACGGCGACGTCAAGGCAGCAGTGCTCACCTTATCCCTCGGTATCGCCCAGGAACTCGAGAGCAGATCATGCAAGAACGACTTGTACACCTCTCCATGGTGTGGTTGGACGCGATCTTGCAAACCGTTCGACGTGCAGACGCCGACAGCGGGCAATGTAGTGGGCAGTAAATATTGGCACAGCTGAGCAGTATGGGCACAGTTGAAGTGAAATCTGCGCTCGGAAAACCGGATACGGCACACAGGCTTCCACTCGCTCCAGCTTCGAAAGGACTAATGGAACACGATCAACCCGTCCGCGGAGGGGAATTCCGCAAGCAACTCGTACGGACGGGTATATCCATGTCCACGTAGCAGCGCGTGCGGTTGACATGTCCACTCCGAGGGACGTATCGTAGATGAGCGTGAGGACTACGATAAAGCGTGTGTGAAGCCAAGAAAAAAGTTCCCAAGTAGGGGATAGCAACGAGCCAGACAAGTATAACTCGCAGCGCCATGAGAGAGGAGAAGACTGGCCTGCGAGCTTCTTCGTATTCGCGGTCCGGGGTCCCTCACCCTCTCCACCATGTCGACCAACATGATCTTAATGTCAAGCCATATTTCAAATGTGAGCTACATCCCCGCAACTGCCAAGGACGGATTTGGGCAAAGGCGAGGAGTGCGGCTGTAGGCTGGAGCTTGGCGACCGCGTTTGGATAGACGCCGGGTTAATGATGTACTCATCAGTCACTGATACGTAGCTTGGTAGCGATAGCGTCAGCACAATCGATCAATCAGCGATGGTATGTTGAGCAGTTGTGAAGGAGCGGGGAGACAAGGAAGAGCGGGATGAGTGAAGGAGTCCGAGGTGGAGCGGAACCCGTACCGTATCGGCCAATTGTGTTGATGCTAAATAGAAGGCGCGTTGCTGTATGACATGGAGACGGAACGATTTCCATTTCGAGTACCTGTCAGAATGAGCAAAATGAAAGGGCACCGGAATCCGAACTGATGCCGCAGGGTCGATGTGATAGGGTAGGCGATCAAGATGATACCCTACATACAATTATAGCACTCGACAGTCAAATACCCACGAACAATATATGATCGCGAGGCCCTCTCACACAGGCCCTGGGCTAGGGCATCCCTCTTTGCGATTCCGAAGCGGTTCAGCGAACGATAAGAAGAGGCCGTGTGGTGTACTTTCCGCGACCGGGCCTCCGATGTGGCGACCAGAGCCTGGACAATGGCCTCCGGACGGGAACAACTCGCTGGACAGGCCGTAAGTCGGCGATTAAACAGGACAAAATGGCAAGCACTGCGGGGGAACTGTGCCGGCTGTGCCGCGGCGCCATGAGAAAGCCAAGTTGAAGCTCCGCTTGAGGAAGGAGATGCGGATAAGAATAGGGTTGAACAGCAATGATTGGTAATATAAAATTGTACATAAAAAATAATAAAGGTAGGCGGTTCCATGGACACTTTTTCGTCTCCCTGCGGAATCTGTGCAAGTGAGTTTGCCCTGGATCGCGGTGTGAAATCACGTCTCGTGGATAACAGAGAAAAAAAAGTACTTGCCAGAGAGGACAAGCGACACGTTGAGGACACGGAATGTGCGCCGCAGCCGCCCATGGTGGCTTGGGTGGAGGTTGTTCAGCACGTTCGTTTCCTGAACTCATGGTCTCCCACCCGGATCACCAGACCGCCGTACCGCACAGCGAATCTTCTCAGAAAAGCAATTCGAGTTCCTGGCAAGTACTTATATATGAAGGCCTCGTTTTATCGTCCTTAGCCCCCATTTCCCTAGGGAAGACCGCCACAGCACCCAGCAATCAGAACCGTGCTGTTCTCCTCCGCGTGAACCATCCGCGACTAGAGCCGATCATCGCCTTCCTGATAACGGTCCGTCGTACAGCCCTCCACCGGTGTCCCACCTTCCTAAACACTTGCCTTTTCGAAATGCAGACACCAGATCTATTCAAACAGCCCTTTCTCCAAATTTACGACTTCCTGATCCCTTTGATCAGCGCGGTGTTCGTTCTTTGTTTGCTTCGATGTCGCGCTCTCTTTTGATCTGTTGATCCATTATCAGTTCTCGACGTCCTTTTCCATTGATAAGTCTCTCCATCCCCTCAACACTTCCTCAGTTGGTTTCTCCCTCCCTCCCATCCTCACAAGCCACACCCCATCTTGCCCTCCTCCCCACATGCCCCACCGTGTCGAGTCAATGCCATTGCCCTCTTCGTATGTACCGTCGATCTCCTCTCCTTCATTCAGTCTGACCGTCCCCGTAGGCACAGACGCGATTATGACTACTCTTACGATCACTCTTATCGCAGGCCGAGTCCACCACCCATAGCCACCCTCTCCCATTCCCCCTCTCTGTCCGTTTCCTCACTCGATCGCTCTTCTGTTTCCTCACCCGCACCCCGCCGGTCTCCAATAGACCGTTCCGTCGACTCTCATTCGGCTTACTCCGATCCCTACTACTCCCAGGAACAGGTGGCTCGATCTCGCCCATACCCTCACGATCCAGTACGGGACTCTGCAAGGTCGTCGTACAGCTACGCTTATAGTTCGCGGCCACACCCTGAGCACAGGTACTCACACGATTCACACCCATACCACGTCTCCCCTGCGTACAACAGTCCTCCTCTTTCTCATGCCAGTACCGGCGCGCGCGAGGGCAGCTCGCTCTCCTACCCTCTTCCAGGACAGGGCCACTATACCATCGGGTACACAGACGACGCGGCTACCAAGCTGAGCGACAGGGTTCGCCGGAGATGCTTCAACTGCTGCACAACCGATACTTCCACGTGGAGACGATCAAATCTCAGTCCTGGCAAAGTGGTATGCATTTTTTTCCGTGTACCCCCATTTGATACCATACTAAAAGCTTCTTAGCTCTGCAACAAGTGTGGGCTGTTCGAGCGTACCCATGGTCGCTCGAGACCCGACCAATTCCCCCACCGTAGGGGTCCGTTGGCAACCTCCATGAACCGGCCTAGAACCCCACCGCAGTCGACGCAGCTCCCTCCTATTTCCACCCACGTCGCTCCACTGGCGCCATATCATTATAGCCACCCTTCGATTCCGCCGCTTACGTCGATTCCTGACTCGCGAAAGCCACAGCACCCTAATCAGTTGCCTGAGATCCAATCATGGATTGATGCGCCGGCTACTCGCACTGCATACCCATCGTCATCAGACCGTGGCCATGAGCATATTCTGCCTCTTCGCCAGCGGTCGCCACCTCGCCTCCAGCATCATGTGGAGATGCGACCCAGCAATGTCCATGGTGCTGTTGCGTGAATCCTCGGCGGCCTGGTGCTGTGCGAAGGACTGCGACCCCGTTTCAAATCGTGCTTCCATTCTTTTTCCCTCCATGCTTGTCTGTTCTTGCACACCCCCGGTTAGGTTCTGCTCAGTGCTCGGCTGTGTCCATCAGCCCAAATGCATGTTTTCGTAATTATGCATATCCCACGTCGCTTTTCGTATTTGCTGTCCTATAAAATGCTCTCAATCAACTCAGTCGCAAACATGTACCGTACTATTTTCTTGGAAGTTTTGCTGTATTATTATGCATCGTTTTCGACCGGATCCTAGTTATGAGCCGCGCATACGTATTTATCTTTAGAATCTCAATCTCAAACTTTCTTGATCAGCTATCAATGATTTCGTTATGTGTTACCCGTTGGCGGGCAAATCCCTTGTCCGCTGTTACATTGATGGTGGCTGAATACGGCAATAAGACAATTATTCCATACACCCGTCTGTCTTTGGAAAACGCGGAACTTTACTTGCTGCGCCTTGTTCCAAAGACCGATCCGTTGATCGTTTCAATACTACCCATCGCCGGCGTGCGGAGGTCGCCCGATCCAGGGAAATCGCATCGATCGATGGCGCGTGCCATCCGTGACGGGGAGACGCTACGATCCGAGTGCTCTTCCTTATTCCTGACGCCCGTGCCCTGGCGAGGGAGAGCAGGCTAGAAACGTCTTAAAATAAATTCGAACGGTACACATGCCACGGAGGAGGGAAAGGAAAGGGTTGGGCCACACATTCTCCAAGGGGTAGGGGGTTCCGAAGATACTGTATAGTATCCGGTTGGATGGTGGCAAACTTGCGTGCTGTGGAACGCCAAGTGGCGTATGTGAAAGTTGAACCGTGTCTTGTGTTTTTTTTTTTTTTTTAAAGTATCCCGACCTGTATAGCGCAGGCACATCGTTCGTTCGAACAGGTACCAATATATCACCGATGGTCAGGTTGCAGCGCAATCACCGACTGGGAGCCAGCACCATGGATTCAGTATCGGGCCCAAGTGATCAAACCCGAGGTCGGGCGGAAAAGGGGAGCACACGAGGCGGAAGATCAAACCACTAAGTCAGGCTGTCACTTGCTTATCCGTGCCATGCTGCATAAAGGTGCCCCTGGCGTGTTGCGTGTCACGGTGCGCCATTTGTAAAATGTCTTGAGAATCGGAGGAGTGGGAGAGTGAGCCGAACGAAACCGAATCACGTTGTAGCTTATCAATTCGGGTATCCCCATTTTTCACGAGGCCGTCCCGCAGGGAGGGAGGGAATGATGCGGTGAAATAGGGGACAGGGCACGAGACCGTTTTGAGGTACGCAGGGGGTCGGCCAAAAAGCGTTCGGTTGGATTTCTGGCGCGCGGAAGCGGTCGCCCATGTTAAGGAGATACAGGATGGCTAGACCATGCCATAAACATCTCTTTATGGTTATAGATCTCTTGAACTGACGCTGACAGACGGGGCAGTGTGCTCCCTTTACAGCGTCTTCTTGAGAGACAATATGTGCGTTCTCAGTGTAAAGGGTGGATGCCGGACGGGTTAGGGTCATACCCAGGATCTAGGGCAACCCTGATACCACCGACAATCGTCAGGATCCGGATCTGCAAGGAAGCTCTATCGCGGCTGCAGTTCTTTGTGCTAATCAACCCAAATAAACATACCACGACCAAGAGATGCCTCCGTGGGATGCTGAGGGTGTCGGGGGGTGATCGGAACACATGGAACATACGGAACGTTGCTGATGCGGACACCTCCGATTACCACGGTGGGCGGCAGGCCTTCATATGACCTCTCACGGGAGGGGATGCACATCCGCAAATGAGACCTGATTGTTCATCAGACTGGATCTGGGCTGCGGTCTGGTCTTACCGGGTCTCCGCATTGGCACGCTCTTCTTCTGGCCCATCGGTTGGCACCGTCACGAGTCGTTGCGGAATATGTTGGGCAATGGGCCATCCTCGGATCGGGAGACTTCGAATTCCATAGCAATTTTCACGGTTCCGCACCAATGTAACACCGGAGGGGATGTTTCGTGAGGACCGGGGTGACCCGACAATTTGGGTGGCATGGAAAACAAAAAAGGGGGCGAGGAGAAAGCTTGGAGATATAAAGCATCACTTTGGGATGCGCGGGTAGTAACCAATGCCGCCACTGGCGGCCCTGTTTTTTTTTTTTTTTTCAAAAAAAGGATGGCGTTTCGTGCCAACAGCCCAAACCTAAATTGTCATCCAGATTAACGGACTGCTGTTTCCTGATCCGTGGATATATTTCCCCATCTTCGACAATTAGCGGCACTCTCCGACGTGATCAAATCCACGATGGCGAGACCGGGTTGGAAGTACGATTTTTGGTTCGTCCAGAGGAACGGAACTTTCATTCCATGGACGCATTTATCGACAGTTCTCTTGGAGAAAACGCGGAGCATGGAAGGCTGTCAAAGGGGTGTCCTTGACGGCAGGGTCATTGCCCCAGCTGACCAGAAGAACGAGCGCAGATTGGTTGAAGAAAACACAAAGAACTAGGTCAAGAAAGGGCGACAACTGCCTTGTTCCCACTCTGCACCCGAAATGTGTCTCATGTACATAATCAAACACACCTGGCTTATTTATTGACACGTCGCTGTGGGTACCCAAACCCCAGAGAGGTATATTTCATTGCTCGGATGGTATCCTGCCTCGGGTTTTCGACGGTCTCACTCGTTGGCGGATGCTGATCGGAACTTGGTCCACAAATCCACCGTCAGGTGAGAAGGAAAATGACATCCATTGCATACGGTTGCTATGTGCCCCATCATACATGTCGACAGCTGCCATACACGGGTTCGGGATTACCACAAAACTGCCCCGTCATGCCGCTGTACATTCCTTCAAATAAGGCAACCGATATCCGTTCTCAATCATATCGCGCGCTGTTTCGTCAAAGACCGAACAAGCGTGTGCCTCCGCATCAAAGGCTAGCAGCCATTCTGGTAACGGCAGATCGAGCTCTTCTTCCCTCTCGTCGCCGATTTCTGCCCCATGCCATTTATCCCGCGTCGATTCTCCCATTCGTTGTGCCCTCCCTACACGTTCGTAGCTAGGTTTTAGCCCACGGAGGTTGTGTCAGTCGTGTAGGAACGATGGATCATAGACCAACCCCACCGTATTGCTTCATATATTCTGGCGGCCAATGGGACCTTGTCCTTTCCCGCCATCTTGAGCACTACGGCGAGAGTGACGCCGTCTTCGATGGCTTGGGATGCACCCTGTGAACTCGATCTTGATCATCCAATCCAATTGCGATTAACGGCACGTGGAGGGTAACCAAGCAACGCTCACGGGAGGAATGGATGAGCAGCATCTCCAATCAATAAAACCCGTCCACTTTTGCTGACCCAGCTTGGTAGTGGGTCGTGAACGATGATCTTCCAATTCATACAAGACGGGGCCTTGGATATCACTGCGGCACATCGTGGATCCCACCCATTTACGATTCCCAATGCGTCTTCGATTCGTCCAGGCAGGGACCAGACGCCTTCAACATATCCAGTATCCCTATACTCGATCAGCGCCGGGAAGATGCACGCACCAATCAGCCCTTACTTGTGTGTAATCATCCACGATACCGATTCCCCTCTGCAGAAAGACGAGGCAAGGAAATGAACATCTTTACCTAGGGTTCATTGAGCCCTCGATTTGGGTGTTGACGACACGCTCAATTACCAATCCATCCATACAGCACATCTCCGTCTTTGCAAAGAAAGTCTGTGAGCGGATCTGTATCCACCCCGTGTTCTTTGGCATCGAACCACGCTTGATAAATCGCGTATCCAGATGGACGCGGTTGATCGTGATATTCCTGTGGAGAACGTGTCACATTATGCGATTCGCCTTGGAACCTAGATGGTAAAAGGATTCACCAACACATATTTGCGCCCACCACTTTTGATACCATCCGCAGCAACGACCAAGTCTGCCTGCAATCTTTCACCCGAAAGTAGGACGATTCCGGCCGTCTGATTCTTGTCGTCTTCCCAATAGTCAACGACCTCTTGCCCCATGCGGATGGTGATTCCCAGCGACAACGCGCGGCGGAGTAAAATGTCGTGAATGAGCGCGCGATGACCAGCGTAAGTATGGCTGCCGAAGATAAGTGGGGGCAACGGTTGCACTCGGATAAGGTCGCCCATGCAATCATGCAATCGCAACTCCGAAGCATGTGCGCAGACCTCACATAGCCTGTCAAGGGCACGTCAGCCGGGGGTCCGTCAATGCAATCGAAGCATACTCGTCGTGAACGCCCCAACGAGCGAGGATACGACCGGCGTTCGGCCAGAGAGCGATGGCCTACCAAGGAGTCGTTTGTAAACAAGCAATCGTTCGGAATGCTGACACTTCATACGGAGGAAAAGAGATGGGTAGAGGGACGTACATCGCCTGTCCATACCGATGACATGCATCAGTGACATGGAGAACCCCATCGCCCAGATAAATACCTCTCACCGATTGTCTTGAACGTGACAGCTTTTTCCATCACCAGGACGTCGTGCCCTTTGCGCTTGCATTCAATGGCACATGCTAGACCAGCATAACCGGCCCCAACGACGATTACACGGATAACCTTGGAAGCTACAGAATCGTGGGTCATTGTCGAAATGCCTGATAAAGGCGTTGTGAGGCCTCTCCGAGGTCAGACCTTTATGCCTCTGAGAGCGTCCGTGTTACTTGTGCGCAACGGGACGGACCAAAGTCCGTGCGTCGGCCACCAACTGCTGATCGCCGAACAAAAAACGTCACCAATACCCCCCGGGTTGTTCGTCCGACATACCAGCTAGGTAAGCGAGCCAAACCCCAACACAAATGCAGCATAATCTTCATTTCGCCTGATGCAATGCAAATAACACGTCTTTCTGGTACATGTTGTCGGAGCCTGAAGCCTAGCGTCAGTATCATCTAGTTCCTTTGGCGAATGACAACCCAAGGGAGACGTTACCAAGCCGCACGTTTTAGCGTCCATCAGAAGGAGAACGGAACCCGGGAATCCACCACGCCTTCTTACGGGACTTGGCTAGATGCCGGCGGTGAAAGTACCCTGTATAGATGGCAAGCGTGACAACCGATAACACTCTTGCTCGATTCTCCCCACAATGTCACCGAGGACGAAATATGCACGAATCACGGCATCAAACGCGGATATCCGTATAGGACTTGGCACTACCAAGTGTTCTCCACGATCATCGGGAGTTACTTTGGCTGTTTATCATCGTCCGCGCATCCATGAGTATGCATCTCGACTTGGTAATCCACTGGTATCACTCCGTCAATGCATAACCTCGAAGCATTCCACAGTTGTGTGACATACCCGCTAAACTCCTAGGACTCGAGGGCTTGACGACGGGTAGGGCACAGGGTTTCCTCACGTGTAACGCCAGCTCACTTGTGAAACACCTTGAGCGCTTGTGTTTGGTAATGGTCACGACATTGAACAAGGGGAGGCGTTTCATCCGACTTAACCGACAGAATGAGCCTAGAAAAATGGATCTCCGACAGGCATGATTCTGGCTGCCATGTCATGTAATCCATGCTGAGAGTGGATCATCTACATTCGTACCTCGGCTCCAACTTTCGGCTGAAGGCTTGGAGGATGGCAACACTACTGGGATGCGCTCTGTCGGGTATTTCCAAGGCTCTTCCCATTCCCTTTAGCAATCGAAAAGCGTCATATCACGTCTGTATAGAACGACATCATTAAAAGGTCATTTCCCGAACAAAATATTGTTATGATCTCACCTGTGGATGATGACCTGCAGAATGGTTCCTCCATTTCTTCCGGAAGATGGTTAATTATCTACTGAATTTGGCTGGTGACAGGGCAATATAATGTGCCTCCTGTTTGCATCAGACGGCTGTCGATCAGCCCATAGAAGTTAGAACACATCACTGTCTCCGTCTGTGTGGGGAAAACGCGCCAGTGGATCCTTGTCCAACTGATGCTCGGCACCATCGAAACCAGGCTCTGCGTTGCCAGCCAGACATTTTCGACAGACCATTATAATCCTGTGATTTGGCCTCACATATATCGTACATACAGTCGATTTGCAAGGGAACTCACTAGCATGTACTTGCCCGCCTCACGACTTACGCCATCCGTTGTGACCACCGAATGAGCGAGTCGCTCGTGTAACTTATGTGACATTTATGGTGGTTGTACCATCAATCCGATGACACTCACCCACCTTCCCGAGTGAGGGCGGTCTCGTTCCCAGGTTTGATTTGCACGGATAGTGACTCTGCCTATTTGTAAACTCTTGATTAACAATTGGACGATGTGCATTGTCACTATATGCGCCAAACAACGTTCTGCAGGGAGCGGAGGTGAAGAAGTAAGTGAAGAGACCCAGATCTAGCACAAATGGACAGGAGCCTACGGGCGTTCCGAATGTCAGGGCTCAGCAACAAAGCGAGAGAATGGAGTACCACATGGCTTGCACACGCACTGTGTTATCCCACATCGCACAAGGCGTGACAGGCCGCATTCCGAAGCCCTAACGTCAAAATGAGAAAGTCAATTCAACGGGCGCGGATGGCATCGAAACACTCAACGCTCTAACTGACATCGCCGGGGCAGACATTAGGTTACTATAAAATCAAGGTGACCTAGACCATGAAACCGTCTCGGACAGTTGCAAGTCTGTCTGAAAACCGTTAGTCCCACCCCAATCGACCAACTGTCCAGGAGCGTCATGCATAAACCGTACCAGCTCAATTGCCCGCATCTATCTTGCAAACCTTGAACCTCTGATTCTTAGTGACAACAGGGCGCTTTGCTGAATGGTGGCCTCTTACATCTTATGGGCGTAACCCTCCGCTTCAAATGCGAACCGCCATTCCATCCTTGAAATTTGACATTCAATTGTATTTTTTCTCCCATAGGGCAGCAGGGCGTGCCTGACAGGCTGATCCCTGACGATTCGCGAAGCATGCAAGTTAAGTGCGGGAATGTGGCGCAAAGGGGATGGGTGAGAGAATAAAGGACCTTATCTCTTTTCATCTGGGAGGTGGCCGCGACTTACAGCATCGCCGCGACTGTCGCATCACATCAGGAAAATGACACGATGCTTAATTGTGCTTATACATGCTTTTTTGGCTCGTTAAGTTTAAAATAAGGACAGACCACACAAGCGTGCACAAGGTAGGTCGTTCACTTATTTTACGCTTGCTCCG
>JBBPLN010000479.1:0-19470 GCA_038089815.1 Sutorius eximius | reverse complement strand
TGTTTCTTCATCAACTTGTGCGTGTTTATAACAATAAGAGGACCTGGTCTGATCGCGGGGCTCCAGGCCTATTGGTGGTATTGCGGCGACACTGTTGTTTGTCTTCCTCAACGTGCATCCACCTCCGAAACGCCCTCTTCGTGATCAGATTGCCGAACTCGATTTTATCGGACTTTTTACCCTTGTCGCAGGAGTTGTCTGCTTTCTCATTGGGCTTAACTTTGGCGAACAGAACTGTAAGACGCTCTTATGTTGCCACGTTCACTGCTATCTTTACGACGGGATCCTTTACATTGCACAGGGTCAGAGCCCCAGACGATCGGCCTGCTCGCCGTGGGGGTCACTTTACTTGTCGTCGGCGGGGTCAACGAAGCGTTCACAAAGCGTGCAGCTATCCTCCCACCTCGTTTATTCAAGGTGGATCTCAAGCTTGAGCTTTGCGCACTTTTCTGACAGTGATACAAAGACGCGAACTACTGGATGTCTTCTCGCAACGTCATTCCTGCAGAACATTGTCTTCTTGGCAACAATGTAGTGAGCATTGACAGGGCGATCCGAGTTTCGGGCGGCACCGCACTGACTTGGATCCTAGCTATCTCCCATTGTTTTATCAAGGTTCGCTTTCCGCTCTTATCCTGTGGAAATGGTTGATCGATCCACTTTTAGTACTTGGTTCTTCGGCTACTGTTGCAGGAGTCAAGTGCCTACTTTCCTCGCGGTTGCATTTCTTGTTTACTTACTTTTCGCATTCAGAATGCTCCCGTTCATCCTCGTGTCATCTTCGTTTTCCGTCATATCTGGTTTCATTGTCTCAAAGATGGGAAGAAGCCTCCCAGCAATCTGGGTCGGGAGTGCCTTGCTAACTATAGGAACAGGCCTGCTCATCATGCTGGACTACACCTCGAGCATGTGTGTTATCCTCTCGAGACATTGGTTTATGGTGTTCAATGATTCATAGTGCCGAACAGGAGGTTTTCCCTCTGATTGCAGCTATCGGAGGAGGCCCCTTATTCCAGATTCCGATGGTGGTGCTGCAGGCAGCTATGCCTCTAAAGGATATGGCTACTGCTACGAGCGGCTTCATATTCCTTCGGTAAGTAACCATTTCCGTGTGCACTCTCCATAAATGACTATGTTTCTTTTAGCGTACTGGGTGGCGCAGTCGGTCTCGCGGTTGGCGAAGCCATTCTCGCCAGCGTGCTTCCTCGCAAACTCGCGGCTATCCCAAACATAGCCAACCTTGGACTTGGGTTTGGCGACAATATCACGGCGCTCAACGACAAGATCGGCCAAGTCCACTTGATTCCTGTGCGTCATCATGCATTTGCTTATTTTCGTCATCCCCACGCGAGGACTAAACGTAACGCTCGTCAAGGACGTTGTCGTTCGCAATGCGGTGTTGCACGCGTGGGCGCGTTCGATTGCGACGATCTGGAAGGTCACTACAGCAATAGGTGGTGTCTCTCTCGTTTTGACGTTGTTCTTGCGAGAGTACTCGATGAACCGCAAGACGGTGCGTAGCGAGAACGCTGCGAGCGCGGTTGATGATACGCAAAGCACGGAACCGAAAAAGGACCAGAAGTAAACAGATAGGGATAGCAGTTCCAGGTATTCAAACTCCCTAGAGTCTAGATGCCTCTCGCAACCTATTTAGAGGGTCATGTGATAAGAAAAACTTGCGATATCACTTGATAGCGTAAGCCCCACTGGCATACAGTCACACGTACGATAGTACATACATGTAGCCGAAAGGAAGACGTATGATACATAGGAATCGCCATACTGGTGGGTAACGAAAAGACTACTGGATTGCAACCGTACGAATACTGGCTATCAAATCGGTCAACGACACCTCCTCGCAAAGTTGAACCATAATCAAACTGTCCGTGGCAACTCGCTTGTACTCCTTGCGCGACAGTGGCTCAAGTAAGAGCGCACCAAATGGCTGTCTGAGACGAACGACAAGGCGAAGTGCCTGAGTTGGTTTGTCGAGCTTAGCTGCACCGTCCGAGAATTCCTGATCGAGCAATGGATGGATCCATGGATGGATGAGACAGAGATCCTTCATCCCGGTCAAGTCGTCAGCTGTCTTGATCTCTACGTCCCCCAATCCTGGCGCCACGGCACGATACAGATGGAGGTTCGTCACGGGATCTGGATCTGAGGTGTGGACACATTCGGTGATGCGAAAGACCATGCCTGGAAGTCGCAGTCGACTGGCAGAGAGGGAGGGTGAACGAAGTGCACTAAGGCAATCATGTAAAGTCATGGCCGTGGAGAGGTCAGGCAGAGTCGAGCGAAGGACGGCAAGAGCGGCATCCATCTCGTCCTTCACGAGCAAAGGGATGTGTGGTGGTGCGAATTGGCTGTAGACCGTGAGGTCCATCGGTAGGCAGCTGTTGTAGGTACCCGCACGCCCAGTCCAAGCGAGGATCGTTACATCGCCCGAACCGGTCAGGACATGCTCCAGCAGTCGACCCACTGCACGATCACCCTCGCCATATATAACCGGAATGGCAACATTGAAGATGCCGAGTAACGAGTACGCAATATCTTCCACGAGTGTCGTTTGACGCGCCGAAGCCATATGCAACTTTTCGCGCACTCGGTTTAGGCCAGGTTGGAGGACAGCCATCTCCTGCGCGGATAATCCTGTGGCTTGTTGCATCTCCGAGATGATGGTAGGGGACTTCTTGTGATTCGACAGAGGTAGGTCGAGGTAGGGTTGCCAGTCCTCGGTGTAGAACAGGATAGTCTCTGCAGCGACGTATTCCTGGTATGTCCATGCTCGAGTATTCCAGATGCTTCGCCGGAGACCACCAGGTAACCGAGACTCGGACGAGACGCCGCGAAGGTAGACGACGGTGACTGATGAACCACGATACCACGTAAACATTGCCACCAATGATTCTTGCAATACGACATTGTTCAGCCTGTCTACACAGCAGGTATCACTCCACGCCCACTGAAAGCCGAGCGAGCACACGAGCGAGCAGAATTTCTGCAGCTTCATGTTCGCGGGAGATGCCGCTAGTTCGTAGATCGACTCGACTTTCTCGACCTTCTGAAGCAGGGGTTCACCGCCCTCCCACTTGTGTGAGAGCATTACGTATCGGTAAAACTCCTTGACCGCTTTCTGAATACGTCCATGGTCTAGCTCTGTTGTCATCGAGGACACTAGCTCGTGGTAGATCGGGAGAGCCTCGAATGCTGCGGCCTGCTGTGTCTTGTCATACAGGCGTCCGGTGGAAGCGTCGATAAGTATCTGCGACATGTGGCGGATAGTCTGCTGGACAATCCGCCGAATCGTAGTGGCGGCATCAACATAGTGGCAGCGGAGCTCTACCATTGATGTCCATCAACGAGTGGTGCTCCAGTGATACCAAGGATATGACTCACTGCGAATATGCTCGTCGGGGGACTCCTCAAGCTTCGTAAGCATCACATGGAATACTTCGACAGCCTCAGCGTGGCGTTTTATCCCGCATAACGCCGCATGCCTTCGTTCGTAGCCTCGATATGATGAAGGGTCGAGCTTAATAACCTGCGCAAACCAAACCGTTGTTGAATGGTGTCCCGCACCATAGGAAGTACAGCCATTACCTCGTCAGAGTCAACAAGTGCTTCCTCCCAACGATTCATCAAGGCTCGTGCCTTGCTCCGCTTGATAAGGACCTCAACGCGATTCACCGTTTCAAGTAACAGCATGGCCGAGAAGTGTTCAACAGCTTCATCGTAGTTCCGAGAGTCTAACGCGAGGTCGCCTAGTTTCTCTAACCTCTCTGAGCATCGCTGTTGAAAGCCTGTGTGGAAAGGTCAGAAAAACAAGTGTGATGGTTTGGATACGCGGTCACTCACTGCATTCCCACTGCGTTCGCTCATCATGGTCAACAGCGCCCTCTCCTGGCTCATTCTGCAACTTTTGAAAGCACTCGATTGCTTCCGAAATACGACCGTCTTGTTCAAGAATATCGCAGACAGTCCGGCAGAGGAGAAAGTTCGGAAAATTGAACTGATCCGAAAAGAATTGTCAACATGTGGAGTAGGCCATCATTCGGATCATACCTGGGTGGCTGCAGCCAACGTTTCATTCACTGAGCTATGAATCAACGAACTGCTTGCCCACTTGGTTAGCATCGTACTCGTGGTCGAGGGGCCGAGTAACAACGCCGTGGAGTATACTACCATCGCTTCATCCCGTTTCCCGTCGTTCGATGCCTCGTCTCCAATTAATTCCAGCGTTGACAGACATTGACTCTTGAACTCTGATAGTAGGACTTGAATGGTCTGCTATCAGGTGAAACGCTAAACTTACTAGCATGCCAGTCCATTATGAGGCTGTTGGCTCTGACCTCCTCACTCGCGGTCTTGCTGAGATTGAGAAGAGAAAGTGCGGCGTTGACTATGTGGCCCTCCGCATACAGGGTTTCGCATTGATGTTTCCGTTCGTGCGCATGCAGGACCTGGAGGAGGCCATCCACTCTGCGTTCGGAGTCGGCGATTTTGCTCTCTGATAGCGAGGGTGTTAGTAGGGCGTAGATCACACGACGACGAACGCACTCGCGTTCACCTCCTGTGCGCGGAGCGCTTTGTTTAACTCATCTGCTCTATGTCGAGAATCGGAGAGTTGATTGTGGAGTTGTTGAATGATTTCTTCTAGACGCCCAATTTTGCTGTCTAATGAGCGTAGATGCTTAACAATACCAAGGAAGTTAGGGTGCAATTAGACGCACTGGTGTCCTTCTCTTGTGTGCGAAGAGAGTGGGTCGTCTCCTCGAGATCATGTATCCGCTCAGTGAAAATCTACGGCATTCAATAGGGTAGGGGAGGACTCTCATACACGTGTACTCACATTGCTAGAGTACGGTGGGGGGAGGATGTCACAAAGACTGCGAAGGGATATTGTCTGTCCGCCACCCATTACAAGGTCGTAACTTGATGAGATAGGCATGGACAGGACGCGGGCTGTATGCGGGATGACAGACCCGATTTGCTTGTGCGTCGCAGTATCCCAGAACGAGACCGATGAGTTTGCGGAAGCCGCGATGAACGTGCCATTGTTCGCCAGGGCAATACACCTGGGCTCAATGTTGCTGTGGATGGACCACCGAGACCGTGTCGTCCCGGTGGACACGTCAAGACAGTGGATGTTGCCATCGCGAGACAAGGCAAAGAGTTGGCTGCCATCGCTGGTCCAGGAGAGGGATTGCGACCACTTGACCGTGATTGGGAAGCTGACAAGGAGGCGACCGCCATGCTGGCTGTCAATGATCCGAACGGACTCCGTGGCGGTGGCGATGAAGTGTCCATCTGGCGAGAATCTGACCGCAGCGAGGGAGTCGTCGTGGATCAGGGGGCCGAGTAGTCGTCGGCCAGTCGACAGTGACCAGATGCTGGCAGTCTTGTCGCGCGAGCCGCTCGCAATTCTCGACCCATCCGGAGAAACGTCCACTGTATACACCTCATAGGTGTGTCCTTTGAACGTGGTCGCTTTGGCGCGGTTCTCCGTATTCCATACCGTCACCTCGCCATCCATCCCCCCCGTCACGACCCACTTTCCATCTTGTGAGGCTGCGATGCTCAGAACAGCGCTCCTCGCATCCATTGGCGTTCCAACCTCCGCGCCATCTTCCACACGCCAACGCCGAATCTTACCTTCTCGATCCCCGCTCACGATATGCTCTCCATCACCGAGGAACGTGACTGAATGTATGCTGCCTTGACCATCGATTTCGCCTGGTTTTGCTTCCTTTCTGTGGACGATGCTGTACGAAGAGCTGTTTTCGCCCTGCCCTTGGGTCTGTGTCAGTATCACATCCTCAAAAAGCCTACCCAAAGGCTCACCACTCCTTGACCTCCTGCCTTTTTTCCACATGCGTGGTCAAGTCACAGAGCAATGGGCCCGGGAAAGGGGGCACGCGGCCTTTTATTTCGTGGCATGCCATCCAGTCGTCTGACCAGCGCCTGACATGCACGTGTCTTCCTGACGATATGCATCGGTTTACCCACCCGTTACCGCATCCTTGGGCGCCTCTTCTGACCTACCCATACCACCTATACTACGTTGTGCCACGATGCCTATGTGATGGCGGCGTGAGAGCTGGCGATGGAGAGGATCACGCTCCAGGATGATGGGAACGAAAAACAAGAGGTAAACGGTCATGCGATGGTGGCGACAAACTATCAGGAAAACGAACGCGCAGCGCGGTTTGTCCTCGTTTGCGGGGTTCCTCGGAGAATCCCAGCAGGCCGATGTTCGTAATTAGATGGCTTCAATATATACTTTTTGGCACCAGCTCTGGCCTCGGCGAGTCAACTAGTCAATGTCGGTCCTCCAAAATGTCTCACTTGCATGCGGTATGATGAGACGGCTGCAGGCGATGAGGTGTATCCTCGAAGCATTTGACGCCTGGTTATTTCGTTCGTCCTATTGGATGTGTTGCGCTAATGCATACCTGCAGTTAGTACCTTTGATCCCTTCTATTGGGAGCCGCCCAATGTTTTTGCGTGGTTCATCGACGACTCGGACGCGCCTAATCGATGCTCCTCACCAGCGCACTGGGCAAAGACCCTCTTTTATCAACGTATGTGTTTATCGGTCTGTTTTCTTGGTCGGAACGCAAGCTGCTTTACTCTTTTATCATCATAGCTCCGTTCATCGCTCGGGAGCTGCGCAAATATATATAGTTTACTTGATCATCCGAGAGTTCTCAAAAGCACACAATGGTCGGGTCCACAGACGCCAGATAGTCGATCCACGAGTGGGGCCATGATTAATTCATTTTTAACGAAGCATCGGGCTCTGGAAGCCGTCTATAATATCCCAAGACGCAGATGTGCATGAAACCGAAGGGCAGAGGAGAATACATCGCAAAGCCACTTAATAGTGGTAAATGAGGGTATCCCAGAAATAAATGAACCTAATAACCAACTAATAGCTACCCAGAAACCAAAGAAAGACCCACAAATCACGATATCAAAGATTTAAAGCAAAAAAATAGTCTACTGTATTTCGATCGTCCGGGTATTGTCTATAAGCTCGGTCAACGACACCTCCTCACGAACTCGAACCATGATCAAGCTGTCCGTGGCGACCCGCCGATACTCCACGCGCGACAACGGCTCAAGTAACAGCGCGCCAAACGGTTGTTTGAGACGAGTGATGAGCCGGAGCGCTTGCGTGGTCTTGTCGAACATGGCCGCGCCGTCCGAGAATTCCTGGTCGAGCAGCGGGCGGATCCACGGATGGACCAGACAGAGGTCATTCATCCCAGTCAGGCTGTCAGCCGTCTGGATCTCCACGTCCCCAAACGCGGGTGCGCTGGCGCGATATGTGTGGAGCGTGGTCGCAGGGTCTGGACCCGAGACATGGTCGAATTCGGTGAGGCGGAAGACAATGCTGGGGAGTCGAAGACGGGCGGCAGTGAGGGTAGATGAGTGGAGTCCATTGAGCTGCTTGTGCAGCATCACGGCCGGGGTGAGGTCGGCCAAGGACGAACGCAGGATGTTGACCCTCTTGTCCATCTCATCCTTGTCGATGGGCTGAGGGATGTGAGGTGGCACCAGCTGGTCGTAGACCGTGAGGTCCATCGGTAGGCAGCTGTTGTAGGTACCTGCAGACCCGGTCCAAGCGAGAATCGTGACGTCCCCCGAACCCGTCAAGACATGCTCCAAGAGTCGACCGACCGCCCGATCACCCTCGCCATATATGATTGGAATGGCTACATTGAAGATGCCGAGAAGCGAGTATGCAGCGTCCTCGACGAGGGTCGTTTGACGCATTGATGCCACATACAGCTTCTCGCGCACCCGGCCAAGGCCAGGAGAAAGTACAGCCATTGCCAGTGCAGAGACTCCGGTGGCCTGTTGCATCTCTGCAACGATGTCGGGCGACTCCTTGTGGTTGGCCAGCTTCAACCCAAGGTAGGGTTTCCAGTCCTCGGTGTAGAACACGACAGTCTCAGCAGCAACATACTCCTGGTATGTCCATGCCCGAGTGTTCCATATGCTCCGCTGAAGACCTCCGGGTAGCTGAGACTCGGAAGAGACGCCGCGAAGGTAGACGACGGTGAGTGACGAGCCACGATACCACGTGAACATTGCGACCAATGACTCCTGCAATACCACGTTGTTCTCCCTGTCTACACAGCAGGTATCGCTCCATGCCCACTGAAAGCCGAGGTAACGTGCAAGCGCGCAGAACTCCCGTAACTTGCTGTTCGCAGGAGATGCCTCTAGCTTGTAGACCGTGACGCTCTCGACCTTCTGAAGCAAGGGCTCACCGTGCTCCCACTTGTGTGAGAGCATCACATATCGGTAGAACTCCTTTACCTCTCGCCAAATACGCCCATGGTCTGGTCCTGTCGTCATCGAGGACACTAGCTCATTGTAGATCGGGAGCGACTCAAATATTGTCGCCTGCTGTGTCTTGTCGTGCAGGCAACCAGTCGTAGTGTCGATGAGTATCCGCGGCATATGGCGTATGGTCTGCTGGACAATGCGCCGAATCGTAGGGGAGGCATCAATATACTGAGAATGAAGTCCTATTGCCGATATTCGTCAACACATAACGAACCACCAATGTTGAGAAGATGACCGACCACGCAAATGTTCATCAGGGGATTCATCCAGTTTTGAAAGCATTGTGTGGAATGCTTCGACAGCCTCAGCATAACGTTTTGCCCCATGCAACGCTGCATGTCTGCGCTCGTAGCCTTGATGAGATTTGGTGTCAAGCTTGATAGCCTATGCAAGCTGTTGTTAAAAACTGTCTAATAGAATAGAAAATATGAAAAATACCTCATCCGCATCACTGAGCGCTTCTTCCCAAGAGTTTATCAACGCACGAGCCTTGCTCCGTTTGATGAAGATCTTCATGCGCTCTGGTAGCTCGAGCTCGAGCGCCATCGAGAAGTGTTCAATGGCCTCATTGTAGTTCTGAGACTCCATTGCGACGTCGCTGAGTTGTTCCAGCTTCTCTGTACATCGTCGTTGGAAGTCTGCGGGGAATAATCAGATGAGGCTTCACGGTACCGCCTATGTAACTGACCATGCTCCCACTGCATTTGCTTGGTGTGGTTAATGGTGGTGGTGTCCTCTCCTTTCTCACTCCGCAACTGTTGGAAACACCTGATTGCCTCCGGAACACGGCCATCTTGCTCAAGAACATCACATATTGCCTGGCGAATAACAAGGCTCGGGAGATTAAACTGTCCGTTCCAAAAACTTGTCAGTTTCTGGATCAGATTATCAGATAGACATACCTTGGTGGTGGCGACAGTGAATGTTTCATCCGGCGAACTACGGATTAACACTGTCCTTGCCCACTTCGTTAACATGGAGCTCGGAGTTGAGGGACTGAGCAACACCGCCATAGAATATGCTGTGATCGCTTCACTGTGCTTTTTGGCGCTTAATGCCTTGTCTCCGATCCCGTCCAACGCTGATAGACATTGACTCTTGAACACTGGTGGTAGAAGTTCAATACTTTACCCTGATTTACGACAACAGAACTTACTGGTAAGCCAGTCCATTAGCATCCTGTTAGCTGTGACCTCCTCACCCATACTACTTGTAATATCGAGAAAGTAGCGGGCAGCATCATTTACGCGCCCCTCGGCATAGAGGGCTTCGCAATGATGTTTCTGCTCTTGGACATGAACGATCTGGGCGAGGTTGTCTGCTCTGTGCAGGGAATCAGCATGTTGACTTCGGAGGTGTTCAACAATCTCTTCAAGGTCCGTGATTTTGCTCTCTGTTCGATGTGGACTGAGGTTAATTTCACCGCGATTTAAGGTAGTGATGAGCGCACCTAATTTCGAGTTGTGTTCGCGAAGAGAGACGGCGGTTCCGTTCATGGTTGTATGTTGGGTGTGGAATTCCTGGACCATTTTTTCGAGACGCGAGATTCTCGTGTCTAATGGGCGCGGACGTCAATGGCAATGGCAAATCAGTGCACCAATAAACGCACCCGAGACCTCGCGAATAGCTTCCATTTCTGTTTTCATGTGCTGGACCCGATCAGCCAGAATCTGCGGTATTCAACATCGGGGTTCTGCGCAGCGAAGCAAGTCCGCTTACCTCGTTGGAATAGAATGTTGGAAGAATGCCAGCGAGATTGCGAAGGGTGATTGTCGAGTGGCCAGCCATCGCAAGGTCATCGTTGGTTGAGATGGCCATCGAATGCACAGTGGCAGTATGTGGGATGACGGACCCAAGTTGCTTGTGTGTCGTGGTATCCCAGAACGAGACGGACGAATTTGCAGAAGCCGCGATGAATGTGCCATCGTTTGCTAGGGTGATACAAGTGGGTTCATTGTTGCTGTGGATGGCCCAGCGAGATCGCATCTTCCTGGCGCTAATACTAGTAGAGACATTGAAACAATGGATGTAGCCGTCTTCGGATAAAACGAAAAGTTGCTTGCTGTCGTTAGTCCAAGCGAGGGTTTGTGAGCAGTTGCCCGCAGCTGTGATTTGGAACTCGACATAGAGACTGCCGCTCTGGCCGTTGTAAACCCGAACAAAATTGCGTCGACATGCTGCAGTGGCGATGAAACGTCCATCAGGCGAAAACTTGACGGCAGAGATGGTACTCCTGAGTTGCAAAGGAACAAAGAGCCGCTGACCACTTGACAGTGACCAGACACAGACAGTCCCGTCTGCAGACCCACTCGCGACTCTTGTTCCGTCTGGCGAGACGTCCACCGTATGGACAGTGTGTTTGCCATGTCCTTTGAAGTGGGTCACCTTCTTGCCGTTGTCAGTACTCCATACGGACACTCCGCCTCCCTCCGTCCCGCCCACGACCCAGTTTCCGTCGCTTGATACTGCGATGCTTCGGACACCACTTCCCACATCCATTGGCGCCCCAGCCTCCAAGCGATCTTCTACATGCCAACATCGAATCTTTCCTTTCTTACCACCGCTCACGATGTACTTCCCGTCAGCAAGGAATGCGACCGAGTCCGTACTGCCCTCAGCAGTGATTTCTGTTGGTTTTGCTTGCTGTTGCTGAACGGGGCTGGGGGAGGGACTTGCTTCACTGTTTTCGTTCGATTCTTGGGCCCCCATCAGTACCGCACAATCCGCACCCTGGGACATGCTGTTCAAGTGCTCACCATTCGTTACCTTCTTCCCTCTCCGAAACATATCCATCGAGGTAGCAGAGCGATAGCAGAAAGAGTACAAAGTCGTCTACCTGCTGTACGCCATTTATCTCCTACGCACACTGCCTTCAGTTCACGCATCTGCCATCTTCTGTACGTCATTACGACAATAACCGATTAGTCGTTGATGCATTGATGGCTCAGGAACTTGTCACGAAGGCCGTTGGGAGTGGGAAATAGCAACTAAACGAGTCGGGTGGTCTTTGGCGGCAAGCAGTTCTTTTTCGATTCAAGAAACGGGGCTCTGAAAAAAAAAAAAAGGGCACAGCATTCATTCAAGCCTTTGGATCCTCTACTGAACGTGGGAGGACGGATTTGACACAATCTGTCCGAAGGCAATGGTCTTGCTGCGACCTTCTCCTGCTTAACACCCTTGCTGAATCTACTGCCTCACCCAGCTGGCTAATTTGGCCCATTCCTGCTCCCATTGTCGTAATTTTTACATCTTGTCTGTGAATGTTGAATGGAAGCTAATGAACAGCTGGAGGCCAAAATTATGAGCCACGAACACTTAAGATTGGCGTAGGCGCGTAATCCCACCATGGTGGTATCAGAGTTGCGACCTGATCGAAGCAACCGAACAATGTCCATAACATCCCACTATTATAGTCCCAGAGCGCACCGCATGATATTCCATTCTGGGGTGACATGATGAGAGCTGACTTGGAATGGCTATTGTAGTCTGGTGACCAGCCCGTCTCGGGCTGGTCACCAGATTAGTAGGCGCAGCGGAATAAGGAAGAGCCGCAAGCACCGAAATCATCGGGTCTCAGTTGATCAACACGGTTGCTAGCATTCAAGCGCCCAACATTCAGCTAGAGGTAGACAAGAAAAATATAAAGCCACGACAGTCGAGACTCTTAAGCAATGCATAACACCAACCTTTTTATACGGACAATATGCCATTGCTAATTGGACTATGACGAAGACTATCGAATATCTCCAAACCTTGAAAGCCTCACCTACATATTTCATCAGTTCAGGTTGACCATCTCACACAGGGGAACGGAAAAGCGAACTCAAACCTCGCCCACTCCCACAAACATAGGTGGCTGTCTCCTTCAAACTCTGAAGCATTCGAATTCAGGCCGGGCCGCCGGAATCCATGAGCCATTCCTCCGCCGAGGTAAGAGAGAGCTACATAATCAACCGAGACTTCGGAAAAGTGCAAGTTTTAATTATCGCGACGAATGTCGGGTACGGTTCGTAATCAAGCCCGTTGGCGTTACCTTGGTGTATTTACCCTATCTGGACCCGGGTTGGGCCGTTAGGACAAGATGGTAGGAAATTCAACTCAGTATCGCCGCATTGGTGCCCTGGCATTGCTTGGTCGTGAGCGAATCGTCGCATAAAGATCACAGTCGAAGCGCCAGGGATGCTCCGGGGGGGAGACGATATTCACACCGTGACCTAGATCAGATTAGCTACGGTCCGTTTCGCTCCAGTATGTAGGACATTACTTGGAATCCCAGATCTCGTTGTAATCTCGTTGGAGTTTGGGGGGGAGCATTGAATTGGCCTGCGGGGAATGAGAGGGGATAAAAAGCTGTTTGGATCGCAACTCGGAGCTTATCGAGCGGGTAGAGTACAGCAAGAAATTTGCCTGCCAAAAATGCTAGCAACCTTAGTACTTATGGAGGCTTCAGCATTTAGGGGCTTGCCTGGTTGGGTTAAGATAACCTTCGGAATGATGGCTGGTTGTCCAAAACTACCAAATGCGATCTGGACCATGAATTTCAAGACCGCTCAGCAGACTGCGCGTTAATGGTTGTCCAAGGTCCAGTGGTAGAGGGGGACGGCCTAGTATTCCCGTTTAGGAAAGACATTCCCATGGGGTACGCAAGCAGAGGTTAGGTTCTCGAGCCAACAAATTACCACAGGACAGTCCACGACGGTGTCTTAAATCCCTCGGCCAGCTACGTTCGCCTCGACGAGCGGGTGAGTTGAAGGAGATGGCAAAATCGTTTGCGCAGTATGCCTCGCAGTTTTTGTTACAGCAGCAGAACCCAGAGTCAAGTCTGTCCTCCTCACAGCCTCTCTTCTTTTCATTCACAACCGACGAGGGGTCTCGTGCAGGCAGTGACCACAACAGCCAACTCGACGACCTCGACGATCCTCATTTACACGCAAGTCGTATGAGCAGGATGTCCGGCAAAGGAGACTATAGGAGTCGACACCGTCAACTAGAGGAGGAGGATCCATATCTCCGCCTGGACGAGGAAGATTTGGATTTGCCTCCAGGGGCCTCTTACCATGCGTCACAGTCGATACCGCTGATGGCGTCCGACTACGGTCAGGCCGAATCACAAGACTTTCCAAAGGGCTGGCTTGCTCACCAGGCATCACCTCCTCGGCGCCTCCGCGCCTCATCACCTTCCCCTTCAAGGTCCTCTTTCGACTCGCCGGGGCCCATAGCGGGTCCATCACACCCCATACAACCCATTTTGCGCTCCCAGTCGCCTCTGCCGCCACCTTCTCAGGCTCGGGAACCCGTATCGTTATCTCTGACAGAATCTCTGTTGCCGAGAGACGGTACAACTCGCCCGATTGATGTATTCTCGCTACCGGACCCCCGTCATATGTCGCGCGCCCGTCGGAAGTTCAATGATTCGTATTGGACTATTCTATGGTGCACTGGTGTCACGATATGTTTCTTCTTCTCCATCTTACTCATCTTCATCGCTCGTCGGCCCAGCGAACCAAAGGGCTCTTTGCCATACCTCAATCTACTGCACACAGTACCATTACTCATCATCCTGACGTTCGTAAGCGCTGCTGTTGCTTATGTCCACATCTTTCTCTTGCGGATATTCGTCAAACCCGTTATGGTCGTCACCTCAGTATTTATACCAGTCACGCTCTTCATTTCTGCGATATGGGCCTTTGTTGGCAGTTTTATGTGGGACAATGACCAGGAGCCAACTTGGGGCGAGTCCGTCGGGTGAGTCTCGTCGATACTTGTTCACCCGAAGTCGTGATTAAGTGAAACACAGACTCCGCTTGTTTTCTGTTATCCCCCTCGTCTTGTCGATATTAACCGCTCGACGTCTGATCGACCTTCCTCGCAAGATCCATTCTACATCGTCCATCCTTGACCTCACGTCGAAACTTTTGATGTCCAATCCTTTTCTTCTGGCACTCTCTCCAGCCATCCTTCTCATAATATTACTCGCATCGATCCCATTTGTCACACTCATATTCCGCCTCCTGTTGATGGGCCACTTTGAAAGAGTACAAAATCGGTATGAGTGGTATATCTACGAATGGGCGGATTGGGCAATAGTTGGCGCTGTGGGAGTGTGGCTCTGGAGCTGGGGTGTTGCACGAGGCATTTTGCGCACCACGTGTGCGGGAGTCATTGGTGCATGGTATTATGCAGAGTAAGTGCTATTTTGTAGATCTTCCTTTGTTTCCTCACTCGCTTTATTTTCCAGCCCAAACCAACCCCCAACACTTCCAACGGATACGCATGTCATTCACGGTGCTATGCTTCGCTCCACCTACCCATCGCTGGGATCGATCGTCCTGAGTGCACTCATCATGGCTGCGATCCGTATGCTTACTCTCCTGACCATCGCGTTGCGTCTCCTGCCGTCGTACTTCCCGCTCGTTCTCCGGCCCTGGCTGCAGCCACTCACGATTGGCGCTGGCATGGCAGTAGGCTACTTGGAGAGCGTGACGACGACGTTCAGCAAGTATGCTCTCGTGTATACTGGCCTTACGGGCGATCCATTCCTGCCGAGCGCCAGACGGGCACGTGCTCTCACAGCGGCTGTAGAATCCGAAGGAGCGGGGCGCTTCAGGCGGAAATTCAAGGCTGAGCGTACGACGACCCAACTTGTCTAGCATTTCGTCAGGCACTGATTTTTTTCTCTAGCTCAACTCACGATGCTCACGTATACGCCCTTGACGCTGACGTTCCCGTTTGCGCTGTTGACCTATCTTTTCGTCGCTCATACTCTGAAGGTTCCGGACTCTGCATTGGGGGCTGCTGTATTGGCCGGCGGTGTGACAGCGCTCGTTGGGCTATTCTGCGTTGGTCTTGTGGAGGATACGTAAGTCGTTCCAATCGTCTCTTTGACTTGTCGGTGACCATACCCTAGTGCGGATGTCTTGTACCTCTGCTATTGCATTGACAAGGGCGAGGGCCAGAAGCGGAGAGAAGAAGTCTTTGAAGCGGTAAGATATCCTTACTATCCCCCTGCACGTTTCGTTCTGACGGGTTTGTCACAGTTCGAGTACGATCTCCAACCTAAATCCCAGCCCGCTGCAACGCCATCCCACCCTCAGCAGGCTACACAAATTTTGTTGCAACGCGATACGCCAACCAAGGCGCAACCTTTGTCTACGCCCCCTCCTCAGGGTATACTTCTTCCGCAGTCCCCGCCACACAGTGCTTCTCCGCGGGCACGTGCCGCCCAATTCGTTGCTCCCCCAGAGCCAATCCAGCCACTTCCACCGGCGACACCGGATACAGATATCGATCCGTTCGAACGTGAGCCGTATGGGCCCGAGGAATATCAACAGCCGGAACTGCAACCGGCAACGCCCTATAGCCTCTCCCCCGAGATGGAGCCCTCGATGCATGTTGACCACATGGACGACCAAGACGCGAACGAAGAGTCACAGCTGTTTCCTGGGTCCGGGTTATACTGAGCGTCACGTAGCCCTCGGCTTCCGGTGACAATGCTGCCTCGAATCATGATCCATGCAAACTAGGTATAGATTGCTGTGTCGGCCGCGCTGGACCGTATAAATGTAATTTGCAGCTGGCCAATTCTTCTTTCTTGTATTTACTCTACGTGCATTTTTGGCTAGCAGCGTATGAATAAATATTGTCTTGTTTTGCGGTGGTGCATCACATTCACCGGAAAATCCTCGGGTCACACTTGGTCACGCGTAATTTTGTTTGCCCTTGGAGAACGCGTCCTTGCATCATGTCTTTACTTGGGCTTTCTCAGAGGACGTTCTGGAGAACGCTTCGTCTGACTCGGGGGTACGTCCCTGCGTCGAGCAGCAAGCCTGGGTCGAGCCAACCCACGAAAGCCGGGTCGTCCGAACCTGCTAAAAGTAAGCTTCAGCCTTGGGACGTTTATACTGACATTACTCACCCCGCGCGCACGAAAGATGACGCATCGTCGTGTCCACCCGGCACCATAATGACTGGACTCAACTACCTCAAAGGAGAACCGCCCATCCTCGCGAAACCAGATGAAGAGTACCCCGCGTGGCTCTGGGATCTGACCAAGCCCCAGGTGCTCGCGGACGATGGACCAGGTGGAAAGGCGGAGAAGCGGCAATTGAGGCTGGAACATCGGCAGACGTTGAAGGATAGGAATCTGTTCAAGGCAAAGTGATACCCATCGGTGTACACGCGTGCGTGGTGTGTTGGTTCCTTTTTTTTTCTGTGAGTCTGTCTGGTCCGACTCGTCATGGACGTAACGCTGACGGTACCAGATTTAGTTGATTCGTGTAATCGTAACGATGCAGAGCACAACGTTGACCATGCCTACGCCTCCTCGTCCGACTCTTCAGACGCCCCCTCGACCTCTCTTCTCATCTTTGGTACGCTTACATACGGCGTCCTGTCCTTGATCCACCTTCCCATTACCCAATCCACCCTGCAAAGTCCCGACGCGGTGGCAGAGGCCAACAACGCCGCGCCTCCGAAGCCGTTTCCATTGTTCCATGCCACGCGGTGGACGCCAATCTCGGGTGGCCACACGCCAGTGCTGGTGCTACGACTGTTGACCTCTTCCTCTTTGCTCTTCTCCTGTGCCTTGCCTTTGACATTGGCCGACCTTTCTTGTGTTTCCTGCGGTCGGGTGAAGTGGGTGAAGTGAAGTATGAGGCCGCTCGTGGACTGACCTGCGGCAAAAAGTGTTCGAGCATGCGGAATTCGCCAGTCTTGCGACTATAATCGAGCTGATAGATCTTGTGAACGAGAAAAGGCTGCGAATGATGCGCCTCAATCTCGTCCGGTGGAATACAAGATGGGACGTACGACCGTGCCACCTCTCCGCGTCGACCTGAGCGTGTTTGTGGTCGTACACGACCCATCGGCCGAACCAGCAGCAAGTTGGGGATGGTAGTCCGACGTGCTCACGCTCTACGTTTGAGTTTGTCAAAACAGCATCCTGCGAGCAAGTCAGACGCGAAACTGACCCAAACAGGCCCATCCGGCTCCATCAGAATATGTCCGCGCCCCAACATGCTCGGCGAGACAGAGTACGACTTGACGGTGTTGTCATGGTCGATCATGATCGGACCCGTCGCGAACGCGGAATAAGCCGCGCTATTGATGACATCTGGCGGGACAGTGGGTGTCAGTCCCCTCCAACGAAAGGACGTAGATATGTGGAAAGCCAGAATGGGACGTGCCTCTGGTTCGGTTCACGACGTTCCCATAGGGCTCCCGGATGTCGGTCAGACATTCTACCCCGTCATAACCCCCGCTCGCGATGACCGTTGGGTCCCCCGATAGGTTCGGCGCGCCGGAGCCATCTGTAGGTGGCACGCGAATCCACGCGAGCGCACGGATGGCAGATTGGTGTACGGTCATGAAGTGCGTCGGAAGGACGTCTGAGTGGGCTAAATATCGTTCCAACGATGTGGTGTGAAACCCGAGGACGGGGACTCACTCATGGGTTCGTCGCTCTCGAGTGCATGTCTGACATCGTAGACGGCGAGACAACCTTGGAACGTGTCACGTTTCGCGTCAAGGATTTGTAGGCACGATCTCACCGTTCGTAAGGCCTACCGCGATGACTTCGCTGTTTGCCCAGTCGAGGGACCAGCAGGACGTTTGCTCGTGTTCGATCCGTACAGCTGGCTCGGGTAACTTGACTGTACGCGATGAGCACTCTTCACTGATGCAGCAAAAGAAAGTGCCCACCAAAGACAGGGCGGGTGGGATCGTGTCCCGGAGGTCTTACATCTTCAGGGTCCGGCACAACATATATAGAGAGCGATCCGTCCTCGAACGTCCCGGCCAGTATGCCAATCTTTCGAGGATCCCCCGTCCGTCCGCCTTCCCACTTCGGGGTTGGTTTCAGCGCCTTTTCGCACGTTTTCGATAAAGACGAGGACGCACTGGATCATGAGCGGGCAAAGGACACCACTTGATTTCTTGAGCTGGCCCGCAGTCCAGACATAACACCATCTCGCAGCAGATTTCGGCCGGATCACTCCGAGGATGATCTTCGTCCATCGCGTTCTCGTCTCGGACACTAGGCTTCAAGGTCCATATTTGAATGCAGGCAGGGGAGGGGCGGGCAACGTTGACACCGATACTGGGCGCATGCGAGCGCGTTGGAAAGGGCGCGACGGCCAGATAATGTCTGAGCTGCCGGGCTGACTGCCACTGAGTCTGGGCCGTGGTAAAGAGGGACGCTCTTACCATGCCGGTCCGGATGATAGGTCGGACACCAGTCTATCCCCCACACGGGAGAGCCCGCGCTAAAGATGTATCCCGTACCATCCTCGAAATACTTGGCTTGACGCTCGGGTTATCGCCGTCATACGAGATAATGTGCGTTCACGTACAGGTAGCGACGCTGTCAAACATGCTGAAAGCGACGTGCGTCTGTGCATCGTGCGGGCCGACGTAGCAGTCGACTTGGGGTGGTGGCTTAAATTGCCCGTCCTCAGTCATGATCGAATCTGTTGGCAGGTACTTGAGAGCATCCCTGCGGTTTCAGTCCCAACAACATGAATGCACATCACAAACGCAGCCATTGGCACACACTGGTTGCTCAGTACCTCCCAGCCGGGCCGCACGGATACGTTTTCGTATACCCTGGGACGTCTGGAAGCCTCCTTCTCGGAGGCTGCGCCCGAACCGGCACTCTCCTTGAAACAAGACCTGTCCTCCATCATTTGCCAGACAGGTCCAGCGCCGACATTGAACCCCCACGCCTTGCTCACCCTCTCAGTAAGTGAGGGATCGGCGGTCATACTGTTCGTTGGAACGACACGGGGCTCCATGAACAGCGACGGAGGCTCGTCCAGCCGTTCGACCATCTCCTTCCGAAAGAACACCGGGATCGCCCGGTGTCGATGGTGTGCACTCGGGCTGGGCAGGGCGTACGTCTTCGCTACGCGGGGCGTCGCCAGCGGCGGGGCTACCGGGGTGGACCCAGAGGGCGTGCGGGTGACTTGGTGGACCCTCGGGGGAAGCTTCCTGCGGGGCTGCTCTTTCCATGTTCTCGGGGATGCAAGCACGCCTGGGCTGGTCGGGCTGGTGGGGGGTGGAACCTGGGTCTTGCGAGCCCGGGAAGGCGTCGCGGTTGCGCTTTGTGTTGGC
>JBBPLN010000478.1:0-19513 GCA_038089815.1 Sutorius eximius | reverse complement strand
CCGAGTCAAGCGAGTGTACAATAAAAATGCATGACAGATGGTACCGTATACGATAATCAGTGACAGCGCTGCGTCACTGAAAAGATGCGGCCACGGAATAAGTGTCAAAAGCACTCATTCCTGACAGCTCAGTGACAAAGCCATTGATTATGCGTGATTTTACTTCCCTCAGTGTACAAGTAAACAAGTCTACATCCTTTCTAGAGGGCGTATGCTCAACAGTCGCATCGCGGCCCCCAATACATCTCGCGCACAAATGTATAACCAGAGTCTCGCCCTCGCCTTCTCTAAATCATGCTCGCCTTTCACCACAAGGGTCTCCCAGGCGCTCGAGATTGCATGTGCAAGACGGAATGCGAACGTGACTACGCCGCTTGGTTCGTGCGTCTTGAGCGCAGTTTTGACGACATCCGGATACGAGCCCAGCAAAATTACAATATCTCGGGCATGCCCAGACTCGGCAAGGGACGACGTGTCTATTTGAGAAGGCGGAGGGAGGGGAAGGAGTTCCGGGTTTTTACGTTCCATGGATGTCAGTCGGACGTGCGCATATTGGAGGTATGGTCCGGTATCGCCCTCGAAGGACAACATGCGGTCCCAGTTAAAGTTATAGTTGTTGATCCTGCCAAGTAACGTCAGTATGAGTAGTCGACTATCGTCCAAGGTCATACCGTTTGGCTGCCATATCTTGAATCTTGATGCCGGTGATACCGACTTCCCGACTGACGTACTCGGGATCCTCTACGGAATTATACTTTTCTTCGTTCCGTTTCATCTGCTCGTGCATCACGGACGCTGCCTCCTTGATTATCTGGTCCAAGAAGACCGCGGTACCTTTGCGGGTGCTCATGCCGAGCACCATGCCGTAGTTGATATGTTCGAGGCGATCGGCCCATGGGAACTCCATCAATTTCAGTATCTTGAAAAATTGAGCCAAGTGGAGATCTTGTTGGGATGCGACGACGTAGATCATCTTGTCGAATTGATAAGTTTCCCATCGTTCGATCGCGCCTGCGATATCCCGGGTAAGATAGATCGAGGTTCCATCTGTGGGTCGTCAAACGGTTGTCTTGCCGATGCAACACGCTGAGGCTCACCGGCTTTTCGGAGGACGGCCTTTCCCAACTTCCACTTCTCCAGGTCGACGAGTTTGGCGCCGTTCGTGTCACTGATCAGCCCAAGTTGATCGAGACGCTCGATCGCGGTATCCATCCAATGCTTTCCGACATCGCTCTCTCCGATGTATCGATCAAAGGAGACGTTCAGGCGGTCGTACTCCTCGACATACTTTGCGATGCTCAGCTCCCGCCATTCTCGCCAGTTGGCAAGGACAGTCTCATCACCGTCTTCCATCCGCTTGAACATTCGCGCTGCATCTACCTTGACGTTGGAGTCCGCGTCGGCCTCCTTGCTTACTTTGACGTAGACCTCATAGAGGTGTCTGATCGCGTCCTTGGAGAGTTCTTCCTTTGAGCCGTATTTCTCAAATCCAGAGGCTATCATGCCGAACTGGACGAGAGTTGCAGGTCAGGTCAACGCTGTTGATGGATGGGAATCATACCTGTGTACCCCAATCTCCGAGATAGTTTACCGACACGACTTCCCAACCGCAGGCTTTATACAAATTTGCCAAGAATGCGCCGATGATCGTGCTCCGAAGGTGTCCAACGTGGAACGATTTCGCAATATTGGGAGACGAGTACTCGATGACGAGCTTCTTCCCTGCGCCGAGGGTGTTTGTTCCATACAAAGATTTTCCAGAAGGGCTGTCGTGCGTGAGGGTATGGATCTGATTGAGAACTTCGCGGATGAGGCTCGCGTTGTTTAGTTGGAAATGAAGAAAATTTTTGTCGTGGGTTATGGACGCGATGAAGTCGTCGGGTTGGAACTGCGAAAAAGCTGCCGTCAGCACTCAGGCCAGCATGATGCGGGAGCAGGTCAACAAAAGAACGTACGTCCTCTAACACGCTCTTCGCAAGTTCGTCGGGTTTTCCGGGGAGTCGGAATCGGGGAAGGGCTACCGTAAAATCGACACCCTTCTTTCCGTAGTCGACCCCCGAGTGAGCTTGTTCTATGGTGAGCTGTGGTAATCGATCGGATATACGTTTTGCGATGGCGATCCGGAAGGCATCTAGTATGCAAGAGGAGGGGTCCGTTCCGATAACCCGTGGCAGAGAAGGGAGGGACGACACCATGGTGCCAATATGCCAGTGAGCACTCGAGCGGAAGAGTCTTGGCCACATCAAAATAATAAATAAATAAACATCGATAACCTATCCGACGATGCAGTCCAAGTCACAGACGCGTCCGTTGAACTTTCCTCCGCCTTCTTCTGCCCGGATTCGAATCGCCAACGATGCCTGTGATGGTCCAGTCCCTTCCAGCCTCGGCCTTCTTTCCGCTCGCAGACCGTCGTGGGCTCCACCGCTGTACGAGGCTCCGCAAGACAATATGTCTACTGGCATTCTGTCCTACCGTGATGTTCCGACCCTCAACTTTACCGCCTCGACGAGCCAACGGTCTCAACCGACCACCTCTCCAGAAGGCGGAGCTAATTTCAGGAGTTTGCAGATAAATATGAAAGACCTCGTCGGAGACGCTGTTGGCAACGTTGGTCGAACCATACTCACGGGTAATGTTTGTCTGACCACTGAGACGTGTAGATGAGCATCAGCCCAACGAGCCGCGACATCGTCCTGGCAGCGTAAGTCGACGGGATTCACTCGATGCATCATCCCCTCCCTGACTCCAAGACCACCAGTCGGCGCGGGCTGTTCATCATCGACCTCGAAGCACCCCTTGAAATCCCGAGGTTCCTACCTCAGGGCGGCACTTGGGATGTAGCCGACGTACAATGGAATCCTCATCGAGCCCGGGCAGAATACATTGTCTCCACCTCCTCGGAAAAGCTGTACGTTCTAGCGGTCCATATGACTCGCTGCTCAACCAGATCCTAGCCTTATATGGAACCTTATGATGGTAGGGAAGAGTTCTATCGAGCACATCTTACATTCCCATTACCGTGCGATAACGGACATCAACTGGCACACGTCAGATCCCGACACGGTATCAAGCGTCGGGATTGACTCGTGGTTGTGGTCTTGGGACTTGCGAGCACCGCGCAAGCCTGCGATGGGTAAGAAACGACTTTCGTATGCTAGTTACTCGCTGACTTCCCTCAGGACTCTGCGCATTCAATTGTGAGAATTTCGATACGCGACTATCCGTTCATCCTGACCCTTCCAGCCGGAGGCACGCAAGTCAAATGGAATCGTCAGGACCCAAATGTACTTGCCTCTTCGCATATGGACGAGGTCCTCATTTGGGACCGTCGAGTCAGTTCATCAGCTCCCTCCTGACTATTCCTAACATTGGAAACACAGAAAGGATCCCTTCCCACCGCTCGCATTCGTGCTCACAATGCGAAGATATACGGAATCGATTGGGCACACACTCGTGTGCACGATATTGTCACATGCTCTCTCGACAAGACGATCAAGGTGTGGAACGTACAGGACACGCTCACCCCGGATTTTCCACAGACCGAAGCTTTCTTCCAAAGAGGTGCAAAACAGTTAGCCGAGCCTCTCACAACGATTACGACGCGTTATCCCGTATGGAGAGCGCGCGATTTACCATTTGGAAGAGGTATATTAAGTCTTCCCCAAAGAGGCGAAACAGCTCTCGAAATGTGGGCGACCGGCAACGACATGGAACCAGTAGAGATTTTTGAGGGGCATACAGATGTCGTTAAAGAATTTGTCTGGAGGAAGGGAGGCTTGGGTGCGTCTGTGTCTTATCCTAGGCGCATCAACAAGTTCTCAATTGTCTTCAGAAGGAGCAGAATACCAGTTAATCACATGGTCCAAGGACCGCACGTTGAGGTTTTGGCCTGTAGATTCGGAGACTATGGAGGCAAGTGCATCCTTGACGCTTTTGAGTTCGCGGTACTCAGCAGCCTCGACCAGAAAATTGGATATACCCTCGGATCCTCTAAACTACCTGCCCAATCGCGCTTCTTTTCCGACTTTGGAAGACCACACCAGTCTTTCCGACATGCACCAGAAGGGTCAGACTCAGACCCAGCTCTGTCTGCCCCCATCGGTTTGCGAAGCATTCTGGCAGAGGTGCGTGCCGCTCCCCCACCCACTCCTGGGATGAAGAAACCTGCCAACCCCGTGCTACAACCCCACCATGGGAGTGCCGCGAGAGGAAAGGGAATGTTGCTGTTTGACTCGGGAGCTTCTGCAGCTCAGCATCAAATCCAGCTCCGTTACCCACAAGGCATGAACGAGAATTTCCAAGCCCGCATTCGAGAAGACGCAGGCGAGAATGCAAACCAACTGCAGCCAGACAAACGAACCGCCCCGATCCCGAGTACGACCATGACGATGTCACGAGGCTATGCAGGCGGCGCGAAGGGCACTAGGGCGGGTATGGATGCCTTTACGTGGTTGGCGAGCGTTCATGTTGGGGGAAAGAGGGATGAGAGTTCCGGTAGAGATAGCGGGGTAAGCAGTGGGTCAAGGTCGAGGGCTTCCCATGGGAAAAATGGTGAGGCTACAAAGGATCAAGGGCATAAGAGGAAGAGAAGCGACAGTCGACTCAGGGAAGGAAAGGAGGGCGAGAGCTCCCAAAATTTGCCTGACGAGTAAGAACTGTTTCACATCGTCCTAGATCGGCGTAACGGCAAGTACTAGGATCAGGTCGGTGCTCACGAAGCTTTCTACTTCTAAGATCCGGCTTGAGAAAGTGAGTCGATTTGGCCCCTTGCGCTGCCCTTTCTCATTCTTGGCAGCACGATCTCACCAAAAAGCGGACTTGCACATTGGGTCTACACGGTCCGTGGGGAGAGTCGTCTTCTGTCTTCATTCGCATTTCTTTCCGATTCCCGAAGAGTTACCCTCACGCTCCCCATCCCGAAGGTACACCTGAAATCGATCTGGAGCGTAGTCCGTTGATATCGATACAAAACCGAGCCTTCATGCTTCGGCGCCTCAAAACTATTAGAGAACGCCGTCGACCCTGTCTCGAGGCATGCCTCAGGTTTTTGTTGTTTGGGGATGAAAACGAACAGGTGGGCATTCCGGTGGACATGAGGTCGGAATCATCCTCGGAAGAAGACGATGCCCCGACTACCAGAAAGTCTAGGGATTTTACGGTCTCTCTTTTGAGAAACAACAAGAATCTGGCAGAGCCAAGAACCTCGCAAGGTGTCTTTGGTCCGAATGGTAAGGTCTTCGTTCGTCCCGCATGACGTGTGTTGATGGGATGCCCTTTGGACAGAGGAATTGATCTGTTTCTTCAGAGCACTGCCCCGAATAGTCCGCCCCCATCAAGCCAATGGACCGAGCGAACTCTCGAGCTCCCCAGCCGCTTCGTGCTCGCCACATTCGCGATTATTCCAATCCCCCGCGTTGTTGTCTGACGCTGTCCGCCGTCTTGGACTAGCTTCTACAGACCAGCGTGCAGAAATAGACTCCCGACGACCGGGAGACAGCGAACACACGCTGCGCATCATGACGAACTTACTCACTTTTTCCCAACAACGAGCCCAATGGGACGTTGCATTTGAGACAAAGGAACATTCCGCTTCCAACAATCAGGGTAACAACGTTTCCATGGTTCTCACGAGACGGAGCACTGTGTTCGTCAGGTTGCCGACCGACATCTCGCTTGCACGACGAAAAGTTGCTGGGGTATATATCTTCCAGGCCAGTACCCTGGAGGACTTATGTCGGTTCAACGCGAGCGTCGCCAGGGAACACGGGCAATTTACCCATGAGAGAATGTTTAAGATACTCCAGAGTTTGTTCCCTGCTCACGTGGCGACACAGAACATCTTTGGAGTAGCTGCTCATCACATTGTGAAACAAGTGTTGGTGCGTTCTGAATCTCTGGCAGGACGTGGTTCATTGGTTGCACAGGCACAAAGAGTTTTGCGCGACCCACGACGTGCAAATGCTCGCCATGTTGGCTGTAGTGCTTCTCAAAGCCTACACCTCATCAGTAGAGCAATGTCGGTGTGCTCAACTCTTAGCTGTGATCCGTTGTTCAACCTTTGCGTTTCAGCTGCTACTCACACGCCATCCACCAAGGAAGCCTCTCCCATCGTCTCGAAGCACGAGTTTGACTACTTCAGCCTATCGAGATCCAAGGATCCCCGAGTACCCGTACTGTCCCCCGCATGGCCACGACTTTCCTCCACATCGCCAACTAATACCAGCTACGTCATCGGATCCTCGTTCTCTGCATCTAATTCCTCCCGCGGGTCCTGGTCAAGTCTGTTCAACACCGGAAGCGTCCGCCAATTCATGTCAGGCGTCCACGAATCCATCTCGACACCGCTCGATGCCCTACCTGGCAAAACTGCCGTTCCCATTCCCGAGCGCGACGCCAACCTTCGTCTACCGAACATCGATTCGCCGCGGCACTCGCGCAGGAGAGACCAGACATCGGGTATATCGCCGATATCAAAATCCTGGTCGGAAACACATATGGTTTCACCGGTCAACCGACAGTCTTTCTCGTCCACGAGTCATAGCAGACGCTCGGAGCGCTCACAGGTTGCGAGTGCACAAGTCATACAAGAAAAGAAGCTAGTCGTCTTTGAGGAAGAATCTCAGCAACATTCTCAGGGGTATGTCCTACTTGCTCAGCGTTGTTCGGGTTCATTCAAGTGTTGACAGAACGAGGTTGGATCCCGAATTACTCTCACAACTGGCGTGCCATATACTGGCGTACGCGGAGATGCTATTCAGTTGGCAACTGTTGAACAAGCGGATCGAACTGTTGAACGCCGTCAAGACATCTTCGTTCATCCGGACACCACCTCAGAATCTGGATATGAGATTTGGTACCCATCGTGCACACGGATTCTGGAACGATGCTAACACCCACGCAGATATTCAACCTGCATGCGCACAATGTGGTCACGGCCGATTGGCAGACGACGATGCATGTTCAATGTGTGGCAACCACCAGATAAATCCGCGCTGTTCGGTGTGCAGGCTTCCAGTCAAAGGCAGGTTTTCAAAAGGAAACCCTCGACTGCCGTCTGATAGGTTTTAATATTCAGGTCTGGCACGGAGCTGTGGTTCATGTTCACACATTACGCACGTCAAGTGTTGGCGAGATCAGCGGTCCGAGACGTGTGGGACGGGGTGCGGCTGTCGGTGTAGCGGCTTGGACCAGACAGGCCCAAAGAGTGATTTGTTCACTCGTTCACCCGCACCCGTACCAGTTTCCTTGTCGTAGTGAAGCCCACCAGATGATGTTGGATGCTTTCATTTCGGCTCCTCGTCGCTATATCATTAGGCTCGACATAACCCTTGGGTTTTGCCAGCGGAGTAGGCAGCGAACATACGTGACCGTTCAACCGTCCAGACGAGGACATTTGTTACTATTGGCGTCAGAGCCATCTTTCTGCCAGCCTCTTTCGCGCGTTTGCCCGACCCTTGATGAATGTATGCGCGTACGTGCTAAACGCAACGTTGGTAGTCTCTTCAGCGGTACCCTAGTGCTTACAAGCCACTGAATGGTAAAAGCAACCCGTGCTGCGAGTTGGTCTACTCCGTGTGTTTGATGCTAATGTAGCGCCGTCCGTCAACGACAACTAGTGTACTAAGATGGGATGGAGGACGATGACTTGCACAGTGGGCAGCGCTGCCAAGAACTCCTACCCGTACTATACCCTCACTAAGATGGCCATATACACCACCTGAATGACTGCTTCGAAGAAGAGAAAGGTGATACGTCGTTTACGCTGAACATGAGACACGGTGGCGGGTGTCGTAGTGCTCGATAGGTCGGGTAGCACGACTGAGCGAAGAGAACGTAGCTGAGAGCAGGTCAGTTCATGGAAGGCGAGACGCAAGGCAAGGAACTACCAGGAAGAACGCGTTGGCGGCAAATGCATAGAGGAACACTATCGAGTATATCGTCTTTCCCGGGTTTATCAACCCCGTGAGCAACGTTAAAATGACCCTATGGAGTGTGAGAGTCCACGAATGTTAGAAGTATATGGCTACCTACCCAACGAACTTGTAACCTCCGTAGGCGATGAGATCTATGACTTGACCTGGGCCCTGGACATTGAGCAAGTAGCATCCACCTTTGACGAAGAGGAAGTCGAGCAAGACGACGACGAGGGCACGCGATGCAGACGCGCCGAGAATCTGTGGGTGAAAACGTTCCTGAAGTCCTGTTTGGAGGGCTGCCACGAGGATATAGGTGACGAGTGCCATGACTACGGAATTGGATATGAGAAGCGCAAGGTGCGGGGAGAATGGGGACATACGCGGAATGTACAAGTCTGGACAGTTTATGTCGTCTCTTGGAGACTGCCATTCGGTCTGCCCAGTCTCAAGACGGCGTATCTTTCGTGACCAAGGTCTATGTCTCCAAGGGAACACGACGAGCTGCAGTTTTTTGATGACATATGAATTGGAAACGTTGAAGTGGTGCTTTAGAAGAGATAAAGGAATTAACCCGCCAAACTGAGAGGACATCAGCGCGCGTCAGGAATAGAATGGGTTGACTGACGTTCTTCTGCACGTACTCCTGTCCAGCAGCCACTGCGCTCTGACCGAGCTGCATGCCGAACTGGGCGGTGGTGTCGTCCATGCCCCATGCGGCAAAGTCTGGGACGTGGTGCGGTGCGGGCTGCTGGTATCGCTGGTAGCCCTGAGGCGACGCGGGCCCAGGGCCGGGTGTCGATGGGGGCTCTGGGATGAACGCGGGATGAGTAGGGACGGGATGTTGGAGAGGTGGTGGCGAGCGTGAGTAGTAGTTGGCCATCGTGGAGCGTCGTCGTCGGGAACGTCGTCGACGGTGAGCGCGATGAGCTGGCATAGGCATGTCACCAAACAGAACCAAATACCGCTTAGGACCAGGTCCATAAAAAAGACCGTCGCGTCGTCGCGTCTTTCTCCAACTCTTGGTTCATCCACTCGTTCTTCCTTCCCGACGTGCTGCACGCGCCGTCATGTCTTTCTCTCCAGTGCGTGTTACCACAACACCCGCCATCAAAAATGCGCCTCTCGTCGGTCTCGTCGAAGGTAACGGCTACTTCTCAAACGTGCACCTTGCCGCGCTCGTCCTTGGCCTTCCCTACATCTTGAAACGTATCACTCCCTTTGTCAATCGTGGTGGACTCAAGACCTACATCTTCCTTGTCATTATCTTCGGTGTTCCTATCACCGTTGCGTACTGGACAGTTTCCTCCATGTACGGCAAGCGGAAGAACCAAAAGGTCATACTCCCTTCAAAGGAAATCGAGGAGTACATCACTATCAACGACCCGGAGCTCAAGGCGCTTTACCATGGCAAGGAAAAAATCCCCATGCAGGTGTTCCACGACGCATACTTTGAGGGAAAGATCGACTTCAACGGTATGCATGGCTTGCTAGTCCCTTGCGTACATTTACTCATCTTTGACAGGTGACGTGCTTGATATCATGGAACACCGACACGACTGGGCAAAGATGGTCTTTACTCCGGAGCTCTTCAAATATGTTTTCATGAACCTCTTGCCCGAAGTCATCGTTCATTCCCAAAGCCAAGACGAAGAACAGGTCCGCGATCACTACGACAGAGGTGACGACTTCTATGAATGGTCCGTTCATTTAATGTCGTTGTCATCCACGTGACGAGTCTGCCCTCTAGGTTCCTTGGCCCTCGTATGATCTATACCTCCGGCGTCGTCTCTACTCTGGAGGAGTCGGAGACTCTTGAACAACTCCAAGATAACAAGCTTGCCCTCGTCTGTTCTAAGCTTAACCTTCAACCTCACGATCGTTTGCTCGATGTTGGTTGCGGTTGGGGTACTTTGGCCGCTTTTGCCGCGAAAAACTATGGATGCGATGTCACTGGTATCACTCTTGGAAAGAACCAGACCAAGTTTGGTAACGAACGGATCAAGAACAATGGCGTCACTCCTGACAAGGCAAGAATCTTGTGCATGGACTACCGCGAAATTCCTGGCGGGCCCGGTCACTTTACCAAGATTGTTAGTTTGGAGATGGCCGAGCATGTGGGAATCCGGCGTTATGGTGCTTTCATGAGGCAGATGTACGGTTTGCTAGAAGACGATGGTATCTTTGTCCTTCAAGTCGCTGGTATTCGCCCGTCCTGGCAGTACGAGGATCTTGTCTGGTGAGCCGCTCGATGTCCTCATGCATGGTACGAAATCTGACCACTTCGTTGGCAGGGGCCTTTTCATGAACAAGTACATCTTCCCCGGTGCTGATGCCTCTTGTTCTCTCGGCTGGGTTGTCAACCAGGTTGAGGCTGCCGGTTTCGAAGTCAAGAACATTGACGTCCTCGGTGTCCACTACTCGGCCACCATTTGGAAATGGTATCTCAACTGGGTCAGCAACAAGGACAAGGTGGTCGAAAAGTATGGCGAACGGTCAGTGTTCCACCATTCACGCGGAATGATATTATAATACATGCGCACTTGCAGGTGGTACCGTATCTGGGTATTCTTCCTTGCTTGGTCAACCATCATCTCGCGTCAAGGCTCTGCGTCCGTCTTCCAATTGACGCTGCACAAGAATCTGAACGCGTATCACCGTATCAATGGAGTTCCTTCGCACGCTTCGATTCACAACAAGCAGCGTGATGGTAGAGAGTGGTCCTCCATCGAGTAGATTTGACCTATGCTGTTTTGTGGAAGCGGGGGAGATACATGACGGACACTATACTCTGCAGATGAAATACCTTTGATCGTCGTTTATACCATCCTCTGCTTAATCTTAATCACGACATTTGGTCTGGGGCTATTTGTGCCAGTCCACCGACGTCCCTAATAAAAAATTCCCTCTTGTGCACGTTCGTGATAGAAAATGAGTATTAGACTTCCACAAGCATGCTAACGACCCTACGTCAAAAGTAAAGTAAAAAAAAAGAGATCACGACGGAAACGCCCCCGGGATAGTGGGTCTACGACGCTCGGGATGATGATAATACGTTCCATGACGCCGCTTCGGCGACGCAGGCGCAGAGGAAGGCAGAGGATGAGCAAGATCCTCCCGCGACGCATTACTCGTCACCTCGCCCGACGGTGGCGTCGTATTCCCATACTCGTCAGACGAATCGTCGTCGTCGTCGGAGCCCATGAGCCAGTCGTCCCCCTCGGGCAGCATGATCACCCCAGACCCAGGGTCAAAGCTCAGACGATGGTGAACGCCATGTTGTGCGTTCGACGGGCCAGCGGCGGTCTCCGCCCATGGGTTCGAGCCATGCGTATCCGAGACGAGGGGTTGTCCCTCGTGCGGACTGGCCGGCTCGTCGGTGTCGCCGTTCACGGTGGTTCGAGACCGTCGCGAGACCTTCTTGCGTAGTATGCTGTAGCGGTTGTGGAGACTGAGCACGATCCCGTGGGTCGAGTCAAGAGGGATTCTCATCAACCCGTTTCGGTGGCCGTTCATGAGCGTTTGTCCCTTTTTCAGGGGGAGCCAAGGTTCTGGGAGAACACCGGTGAACGCAGGGTGGCCATAACGTCGCTTGCCAGTGCTGAAACGTCGGTTTAATGCAGGTCGTCAGAACAGGACCGGAATGACCTACTTCAAAACACCATTATACCAGTTGGCCATCGGCGGTTGTGACTATACCCAAAGTCAGAAGACTCGACGCCGCAAAAAGAGGAGTCTTACATAATCTGTCCTTTCGTCCTCGGGAGCAACGTAGAGCGTCTCGTCGTTCTGAGCATATCTCCTTCGACTTAGGTTGCTTTAAATACGCGTCAGCACTTGAACAAGCGGATCGGCTCTATCGTACCTCTGGGACCAAGTCACCGGATGCCCCTCCCTCAACCTCACGACATCCGCAGCTTCTTCTCCCCTCTCTACCTCGTATACAGAACTTAGACTGACCGCGTTGCTCAACGGCTCAAAGGTCTCGTGAATATACCAGGACCAAGCGGCAGTGACTAAAACGAGGGGCACGAGCAGAGAGGACATGATATAGCACTGCCGCAAGGTGAGGATGCCGATCATGAAGATTTGGAAGATGATGATCCCCCAGATCAACCGAACAAAGGTCAACGGCCAAGCTTGGCCTCGCGATTCGTAAGGCTTGTAAAACACTGAACGCGGTACGTCACGATATCCATAGACACGGGATGGGTTGGCTTACCGAATAAAAGCTTGTACTTGTAGACGATATATGCTACTCCAAAGTAGAGCGCACCGAAGATGACGATAAGTGGTTGGACTACACTGTATAGGATAGTGATGACGAAAATAAGGATTGCTTGAGGGTATACGACGCCATAATTTATCATTGGAGGAGCATTCAGTTCCGCGAATTCTGCGTGGTATTAGAGACATCGGGCGAGTGACCAAGCCATACGTACCTCGCGGGGTTCGTGTCCAAAATATCCGGTAGATCATGCGAGGGATCAACACGCCGAGGTTGAGCAATTGCAAAGGCATGATGCCAAACCCTAATCCAATCATCAGTCAACCGCATGGTAACGAGAGCGTATATGAACCTTGAAGAATGACGTAGGACAGGAAAAAGTGCCTAAAAGCAACGTGAGTAACAAGGACTGTTCTGGCTCGTTGCAACTCACTTGGCTCGCCCCTGTTGCAGTGCTTGTGCTAGCTTTTCGGGAATCTTGGCGGGTGAGTTCGCCAAGTCTCTCACAAGTTGCCAATATGTACTGGCCAACAGGAAGATGAACACCACGTTAACGAGGAGGAAAAGGAAGTATCTTGGTGCGATATGAGCGTGGTTCACTTGCATAGCGGGTAGTACGCACTTTCGCAGCACGGAGTACTCGATCAAACTGCGGGCCTTGTAACCCTGGGCGTATGTCAGACCTGAGAGATATGAAGTCAACGAACGGTAGTATATTCTTCTCTTCCAACCTCACCTTCCAGAATGAAGGGCAACAAGGCGTTGAGCGTGATCATGGCAACGGAGGGAAGTGAATTTTGCACGATCGCCCGAATTTTGTCATTGCTGTCGATGATTCGTCCCAGCCAGGGCATCACCTTCTTGATCTCCTTGTAACTGAGTAAACTGGCAAGAGCGGTGATGGGGAAAATCCAAAAGAACATCAACAACACGACAGCTCCGAGCACCAGAAGTTCCCGGCCAAGCAGTGATCCTGGCGTGTGCTCGATGTTCGCCCAGACAATATCCCGCGGTTCCGGTGCTGGCTGGGTCTTTGTCTCCCATGGGTCCGGCGAGTGCGCCATTTGGACTGCGGTTTGCTAGATGAAGAAAAGATTGGCGCAACCAGGGCGACAGCATAAAACGATCTTACTGCACTGGACATTTTCTCAAAGGTGACAAAGGCAACATGGGTGGTCTTGGTCTTCCCGATTCGCCGCCATCTCTTTACCTTTTCGTCCGCTTCCTTGAACCTAGCCTCGAGGTACTCCAGCGCATCGACTTTGGGAGAAAACCATCCAGGACGGAGTGTAGGGCGCCTGCGATGCGGGACCACAAATCGGGCGGGTTGACTCTCCAACAGCGACGGTTCTGCGTCGTTCGCCTGGGCGATCACGTTCTCCGACGGATCGTAGGACTCGACGACACTGGGGTTGCCCACATATTTTGTCCACTCGTTCTCCAATTTCAGCAGCGCTCTCGTACGTTGGTCCAAGAGAACCTGCAGTGTTCCAACCTCTCTGCAGACCGAAACGCTCTCGACGCTCAATCCGATGTTCTCAAAGTACTCGGCGAGTGCACGTTCCGAACGCAAGTGGTGTGGTAGGGAAGTGACCATGACAGTACGCCCGGGAATGGAATGCACCAGTTCGAGCGAGAAGAGTTGACGCGAGCGGACATAGCGCTGATAGTTCCTGTACAGGAAATGGAGAGCGAGGCCCGTGAAGAGATAAGTGAAGAGAAAGTGCACGGTGAGGTAAGAGTTGGCGTCACTGATCAGGTCAAGCCAGTCGCGGTCGATAGGATTTTTGTCGGCGGTCGTTGTCCACTGGGGCCAGTCACTGTCGTCGTCGTCAGAACCGCCGCCTATTCCGATATTGTGCTGATAGGCGTGAGCTTGATACGCAGATCAAGTCGTGTGGCACGTACCGTCCAGTTGATGGGCATCAAGACCGCAATGGCAAAGAGCGAGCATACGGAGAATAAATAAAATGACGTTTTGAAAAACCCCAGTAGCTGCGGATACGCGCTGAGGGATTGCGCGATTGACTTCCAGGAACCAACTTACCACGGCGGCGTCCAACCCGACTATTTGCAGGATCGTGTATTCGGACGTTTTCAACGTCGGCATGATCCAACCAAAGAACGCGGAGCGCACGTGGGCTTCATGGGGAGAAAAGTCTGCAAACGAGGTGAGTCTAGAAAAGGGACGCGAGTCGCGCGAGTACCTTTGAGCTTCGTGCGAGGGGCAAAGAGCAGTGGCCATCGGGGACGGTAGTAGGAAAACAGCAGAAACGAGACGATGCCGATAGAGGATGCAAGCAATAACTGTGTGGTGAACCAAGGACCCTCGAATTTGACTTGCGGACGTATCAGCATGTGGCGATGGCGAGGTCGACAGACTTACACGTTGGAGGTGACCCCGGCGGTAGTTCTGGGTCTATCTCGTCCATAGTGGTAGTCATGAAAGAGGGCATGGAAGTGACGTCGTCGAGTTTGACGTGTCCGATCTCACCCGTTGGTATATCTTCGAGAGAGAGAGAGAGACGCTGCGTACGATGTGTTTGAGATGCACTTTTCAAAGACCTACGCTCAGCTGCTCGTCACCCTTCCACCCGAACTCAGAAACAATGCGTTTGAATACCGCAAAGTGCGTCGCGTCGTTCACTCGCTTGGGGTCTGACGACAACCGATGCAGCTGAAAAAACTGATCAATCAAACCGTATCCGAACTCGACTCTCTGGGCCTTGGTCCTTCCATCCTTCAGTCTCTGCACACGCCTGGTGGTCCTCCCACCGAGAGTCCCGAAGACGGACCAAGGACATGTACCATCGTCTACGAGATTGCGTCAGATTCGTTCGTGGTCGAACCCAGGCTTCGACTGTCGTCCTCTCGACATCCTTTGGATATCGGCGACGCTCAGTCAACCACCCAAACCATCCATCGTATCGATCTTCTCGTTCCAGAACAGTCGCTCCACCGTATCACACGAGCACTCTCTCATCCTCCCATGATAGCCGAAGAGGAAATGCAAACGCGAGACAATGGGTATGCTTTTGCCTCAGTTCGATCGCACGTGAGCTGACCGTCGTTCAGCGATATGATCATACCCCTCCCTTCCGATGCTGCATTCTTTCAGCTCCTGATGTCTACGCTGTCATCCCTCTCCGACCATCTGGATACCCTACGCAACGCATTTAATTCGAACCTCACAACGCTTGCTTCCCTGATATCTTTGACCGCGCGTCCGACGTCTTCTTCTGCGCCCCATGCATTCACAGCTTACTCGCTCACCGCTCACAATGCCATGTCCTTGCGCCCCAGTCGACCAGGCAAGTCAGATCTCTACGCTTGGCGCGAAATATTCCGTCTTTACACCGAAGCACAAGTCTTCGAGAGCGTCAGTCAGTCGAACCGGGGTGAGAGAAGCGTCGAAGCGGTGGAGGAGCGACTCAGACTGTTCGAAAAGTACATCCAAGAGGAAAAGGGGTCTCTGATCCTCCCCGGAAGCAGAAAAGGCCTGGACCTGTTCTTAAGCTTGAACACCTTCATCCTAGACGTGAAAAAGGTAGGCACTCCAGCGCAATGGACGAACGCCGACGCACGACTTGACACATAGTTCCAACACGCGAATGCAGAAGCGACCCGCAAGATCCTCAAGAAGCATGCTAAACGCACGACGCTTCCGGTCCCCCTTCATCTACCATTCTTCCGTCGAGCCACGTCAATCGCCCGTCCATCCACATCCCTACCGAGGCTTCTCGTCCAAGCCATCGGCGAGGTTCTCTTACCCATCGTACCAAGCATCGATGACTACCTGTGCCTCATCTGCACCTCTATCGCATTCAAGCCCATCAGACTCTGCTGCGGCCACTTTTTCTGCGTCAGGTGACCCCTCCACGCCCATTTCCCCGACACGCAGACGATCTCATCCCCTCCACAGATGTCTTGTAAAGATGCAAAAACGCAGAATGGCCAACTGCCCACTCTGTCGCGCCCCAACGGTCCTGCAAGCAAACCCATGTGAGTAGCTCGCGTGCCCCGTTCCAACGTTCTGATCCAATCTCGTAGCAAATATCGATTATGGGCTGCTCAACTTCACGGCGGACTGGTTCCCGATCGAGTCTCGGGAGAAACTGTATGCCAACGAACGGGAGGTAACTCGAGAACAAATGGAAGAGCTCGGTATTGCCGACGCACATATCTGTCGGATCATGTAACCCCGCCAAGGACTCCATGACGACCCGAGGTGAGGTGGCGTCACCGGTGCATATGGCAAACAAATTCATGCTGCGACGGATTCAGTCTTATCCTTAACCTGTGTATTTATGAATATCTGCCACAAGTATATCCCATCTAGATCCGAACATATTCATGCTCTTTGGGAAAAACTCGGATAACAGCCATCGGCTCAAGGGTGGCCCAAGTACTTTATCAATCAGAACCCTACATCTCATCTCCCTCACCAACAGCCTCCTCCATCATCTCCTCCTCCCAATTCCGCCTCATTGCATCCAGAAAATCCTGTACACCATCGCCCTCCATGAACGATGACAGATTCATCAACGACAGACCGATACGGTGGTCGGTGACACGGTCCTGGTTGGGTAAGACGTCAAGAAACACGCACGTGAACCCGAACCACGTACCTGGGCGTAATTGTATGTGCGGATCTTTTCGCTGCGGTCGGCCGTCCGGATGAGATTCTGGCGCGTTGCACGACGCTCCGCCATGTCGCGCGTAATTTTCATGTCCATGAGCCGTGCCCGAAGGACTTGGAATGCACGGCGCTTGTTCTAAACGTTGCGCGTGAACACGATCCATCAGAAGCAGTAAGGAGCGAGTCGAACCTGGTGTTGACTCCGCTCGTCCTGCATCGACACCGTAATGCCCGTCGGCACGTGTGTCAAACGCACGGCCGATTCGGTTTTATTGACGTGCTAACACGAGGAGTGATAAGTACGCTCGACACCAACACGCGCACGCACGAACCTGTCCACCTGCACCACGCGAACGCATCACCTCGATCCGTACATCCTCCATCTTGATCAGTTGATCATCCGCAGCGGGCTCAGCCTCCTCGCTCAGCGGAAGCACCTGCGTCCAATGAGAAATGGACACTCTCAACGTAAGCACAAACGTACGATGATCGCCACGGTGCTCGTATGCACCCGTCCGCTCGCTTCCGTCGCTGGCACACGCTGCACACGATGAACCCCCGTCTCCCACCGCAACACATCGTACGCGCCGTCCCCCTTGACCTCCACGATCGCATCGCGCATCCCCCCACCCATCACCTCCGTACTCTGAATCACGTCCGCGCGCCAGCCCCTCGCGTGCGCGTACCGGACGTACACCCGAAGCAGGTCCGTCAGGAAAAGCGTCGCCTCAGAGCCGCCCACGCCCGCTTTGAGTTCCAACAGCGCCGAGAACGCACGTGTCTGAGACGGCGGGACAAGCAACGAGGGAAACGTCGTCGAGAGATGCGCCGATAGGCTTTCCTTGAGCGCCGTGAACTCTTCTTCGGCCAGAGAACGCATCGTCGGATCTGGGTCCTTTAAAAGAGGGAGCGTATCGCGCAAGGACTACTGATGTCGTTCTGTATGAAGAGCGCATCGCGGGCGATCGACGGGACGCGACTGACCTCTCTCGTTTTCACCCACGACGTCCATGCATCGTACAGAGGCTCCAGCTCCTTGACTTGACGCGCGTGCGCCACGTCCTCTGGAGACGACATGACTTCCGATATCTTCCCGGGAGTAAGTCGCAGAGAAACACCAGCGACTCGAGTGACTCGCCCTGGATAGCAACTCTTTTCTCGTCTCGACACGCTTTTGTACAGCCCGAAGGATGCGTGCCCCGTCCTTTTCGAGTTGAGTGATGGCATTCGCGCTGGGTAACGTGGACTGTGTACGATGCGACCGTACGAGTACGTGCCGTCTCAGTGGTCCATATACCCGTAACAAAACGCTCAACATGGAGTGGTGCAAAAGACTCGGAATCGTTTGTTTGTTTTCAAAGGCCTTGCCAAACAACGCCTTGGGTACCAACATGTTAATTATACTACGAACGCAAAAAGAGTCCAGCGTAGCTCGTAATCGTCACCAGGCATCAAACCAGGTCCATGTCCAAAGTCAAAAGCACATTTAAATATGAATAGCGTCCAACGTCAAAATGTGATCTCGGTCACCCTACTGGGCGATCGTCCATGACCCCGCTTGCTCGGCGTCGACGACGTCCCCGCAGACGAGACCCTCGCGAGCAACCGCGGGGCAACAGGAGACGCGAACCCCATCCGTACAGCTACGCGTTCACCGAGGATTAGACATCGATCGGACAATGTTAATCATCGGCGGGGACGTACCAGACAAGACACCCCTCGCGAAACACGACAGATACTGCAAAGAGGACAAACCTTTACAAGACGTCTCAGCAAAACCGTTTAACCAAGCTCGCGACATACCCCAACTCGGCTCGTCAGAGCGACACAGCATGACCATCCCCACGAGAGCCCAAAATGCCAATGGGCGAAAAATACCCTGTACGATCAACTCCCAAGAATGAGGCGCGTCGACTGCGAATGCATTGTGCGACGTTGAATGCGTGGGTCAGACGCCAGTCACGGGGAAGGGGGGACTCGGCACGCACGAATAGCCCTCAGAAGGACGGCCGTACAGTCCGTTTCGACGTACGGTGGGATGCAACCAAGGACACGCGCCGTGAGCTGGCTTGATGGCTTGATGGCCCGCAGAGACTCGAAAACGAGGACAATAAATGCGAGACAAAGAGCGACGAGGAACACACGAGCGTGGATAGAACAAGACATTGAAGCAGACCGCTTTACATGAACGGTGGACCAGGTTACGACCGCTTCCGTTACAAGCGACGGGAAAAGCACGTCAACCAATTACCAAAAAGTGCCAGCGAACTGGGACACATTATAGATCGACTCGGTGGTTTATACACATTATCAAGACATCCGCTACCAATCCACGCAAACACACGACAAAACCGAGCGCACGACGAGCGAGACCCATCATAAAGTCGGGAAGATCGGCATCGAACCTACCCCCATCAGCATCTAATCCACGCACGCAGGCACGACGAAAAAAGAAAAAAAGACGCACCACACCCAATCTTCCTTGGATACCTGCACATGGCTATACTTGCCCTGCTGATGCGCCCACTGCCGAATAGCAAACACCAGCGACTCCGCCGGTATCGCATAATTATACCGAAAGACCCGTCGTCTGCACCGGATACGCATAGCACTCATACCCATTGATCGGATGGCCCCGCTGGAGCCTCAGCTTCCACTCATTGAGCCGGACGTCAGCGGGGCCGAAACACGGCTCAGGGCCGGCCGTGGCTTGACGCTCGTTTGATCCAG
>JBBPLN010000477.1:0-19520 GCA_038089815.1 Sutorius eximius | reverse complement strand
TCCGAGGACGCTGACGCAATGAAGGAGTGGGGGTTCGTTATGCGAGCCTCAAGCCAACTTCTTTCGTGGTTTGCGGTTCATGCAGAAGACCAGGATTTCGCCGCTCTTGAAGTGGCAGTGCGAGAATACTCGGATGGATTGCTGCTTGTCCTGGATTCACTTGAGACGAGCGTCTTTTCATTGGCTGCATATTGGTTCGTTGTGGAACTTTCCGCCCGCCTTGCGGCCGGTGTCAAATACAGGCGTGGGTCAGCAGAGAATGGGCACCTCACTTGGTCGGCGAAAAAACTCATAGAACGTTTACTGGGCATCGACTTACAACCCACTTTTGCCGCTTTTCGAGCGGCAGAAGGCGACGTGGAGGTTACTTCGTTGCCCCATCGAGCCGCCGAGTTGTGGGTATGCATCATACACCTCCTCCCAGGCTTCCAGACTCCTGAGACAATACATGGCCACCCACTCTGGAACATGCTCGCCGACTTGCACCCCGAATCCTCCCCTACTGGCGCGGAAGCAAGCGAAGACATGTGGCACACGATCTTTACCCTCTGTGCCATCTCGCAATTTTCTGTCCATGGCATGTCGACGTCAGTCTTCCGGCTTTCGGCAGCCTGGGACCTTGTGGCTGTTGCTCTCAAGAAGATTGTATTGACAGCAAATCCCGAGAAGGACCGTCAACTTCTACCGCGTACCTTGAGAAAACGAGACGACTATGTATCGTGCGTCGTCTCGAGATGCTTTCTTTTGTGGAGTCAATGGGGATGGCGTCTCGACGATGGAATCGCCATGTTCAAGTCTCTTCAAGAGATCTTCCGATCCCGAAACTTTGCCAATCTCCTCAACGAACGCTCGGCTCCCATGGGCTTTCTCGAGAACGGTGATCTGGAGTTGCTATCCAAACGGGATCCACACGACTCCGTCTTCGAGGTGTTCCTGAAGATGGTGGTGCAAGCTGTCTACATGCTGAGTGCGGATGCCAAACTGGACCTGAAGCAACGGTCAACGCATATCAAAAAGCTCCTTCAAATGGCCGTTCCCGTCAGTCCTGTTCCCTTCTCGCGTTCAGCCCCTCCCACCACACACTCCCTCTCTATGCTTGTCAACCGTTTCAGTGCGATGGCGGTCGCCGTACATCTCGATCCTACATCATCCAACGTCAAGTTTCGTATCGGGCAGGCGAGGCGATGTGTGGCCTTCAAGGATGCGGACGATCACTCGAGAGTGGCGTGTGTATACGGGATGATGAACTTCGCGATGATCGTCAGGCATCATAAAATTGCTGGAGGACTGGAAGAAGTATTGGGATGGTTGGCCGAGATGGCGCACGTGCTCGTGGATGAGTATAAGGAAGGAGAAGCGAGTGCCGTCTCGAAGAAGTCTACTACAACCTTGATCCAGTTGCTGATCGGATCGGTGAGGCGTGTGATTGAGACACAGTCGTTGGACAAGGGACAGAATCGGGCGGAGTACCCGGACCCGGCACTCTTGGACGGTCGTGAGTCTTTTCCGTTTGTTCCTTTCGTGGCTGATGTCGGGTTAGCCTGGGTGACTAGAGTGTTCAACCCCCGAACCGATCTAGTGACGATCCAACAAACGGGAGTCGAGATCCGGATGCTCGTACAGTCCTTTCTCAATGTGCGGTTGAAAGCACTACCAGAAGTCCAGCCACCACCACCGCCTATCGTCCACAGCGTCGAGAGCCAACAGAGCCAGGATGAGTATGACAAACTGTTTTTGTATCTGAACGATGAAGAGCTCTTAGCCGCGTTGGGCGAAGAGGCCGAAGCTTCTACTGTCGGTGACCTTAAGTCGAAGGAGGACGCTCTATGCAAGGTCGGCTTTAACACGGTTTGGTGTTTGTGACATTGCTTTACAACATCATACAGGTTCTCGATAAATCCGTCACTCCCGCTGTGTACCGTCTCGTCTGCAAACAGTTCGGTGAAAGCGAGAATGCGAAAAATGACGCAATGAGTGCTAGGACTGCTGACGAGTGGATAGATTGCTGGGTTGGTTGCGCGAATGTTCTCGTCCAGAACAACTACAAGGTAGGTGGCTTGCTGCTCGTGCTCACGGTGTGATTCATTGACATTCGCTAGGACTGGGGGTTGTATATGAAGCTTGGGCACCAGTCTTGGGAAAAGATCATCGACGATTCCTGGCGCCGTCGTGTTGGGTTGCGTTTCAACCTCACGCTTCTTCGTCTTGATCCGGGGGCGTACAACGTGAGAGACGAGTACATGCTTTTGTTCGACACCGATGGCTGATGGGGCTCCTGCAGAGGATGAAGGACGAGTTCGTCGCTGTTTTGCTGGTAGCCAGTCTGTCATGCAAGACGACGATAGAACACGAGTTTATGAGCGTGGTGCTATCGCTCGACGGGTTACAACACCCGCTGCTCCGAGCCGCTCCGCTAGAACCTGTGCCCGGGACGAGAAAATACCAAGTTAGCGTGACCGACTACGAGCTTGCCCGGGAACGACTGATCGAAAGTGAGTCGGTTCTCGTCGTTCGTAACTGACATCGTGACCATTGTTGCAGCTGTTTTCGCGAATGTCGCCGGATGTCTTCGTGTCAGGGTGGATGCCGAGAGCCAGGGGTATGTCGAGTTGGTGGTCATGATGCTGTCGACGATGCGCGACATCTATCAGGTAACTGTTCGTTCATGTCTCTGACTCGAACGTTCTGACATGGTCCCAAGTCGGTCGAGGACAAGGCAGACTATGGTGTATTTTGTCGGAGAGTGTTTGAGGTGCTCCAGAGACATCCCGAGCTGGTTTCACACCCGAGAATGGTAGACAAAGTATGGTGTTAGGGTTAGGGTTTCGTCTTAGGTAATCTAGTCGGGCTTGATGCCCTATGTTCCTTGAACACTCGCTCGTCCGAGGCATCTCTCATTCGGATTTCTTACCGCGCAGCCATGGCGGGGCTCATCTCACCAAAACCGCTCTCGTATTTACAACACAGCGCTCAATTTAACCCATACCAACAACGTCTCGCTGGCGCTGCGCTTTCCGGCTACTCCGAGACCCCCTCGCTCGGCCTTCAGTCCCACCAGCAGCATGTCATCGGCATTCACGAGGAGAACAAAATTTACGCACTGGTCGTCGACTTGATGGACCCTAGCACGAGGGAGGCCGCCCTTCTCGAACTGAGTAAGAAGAGAGAGCAGTACGACGATCTCGCGCTGGTCCTTTGGCACTCCTTCGGTACGCGTCATACACTCCGCTTCCGACACCTTTCCAGCCCCATCTAACGAGTCTTTATCTGTGCAACCTAGGCATCATGCCTGCCCTCCTCCAGGAGATCGTCTCCGTTTACCCTCTCCTGTCCCCACCGAATCTCACCGCACATGTCTCAAACCGTGTGTGCAATGCGCTTGCGCTCTTACAATGCGTCGCCTCTCACTCAGAAACCCGCCAGCTTTTCCTCAATGGTATGTCTCTCCATGAACGTCATTCCTGAGCGACGACTTATGTGCCTGCCAGCCCATATTCCCCTCTTTCTTTACCCGTTCCTCAACACGACGTCGAAAACCCGACCGTTCGAGTACCTTCGTCTCACTTCACTCGGCGTCATCGGTGCTCTCGTCAAGGTATTCTCGTCATTGCCTTGCTTCCTCATCACTAATGCCCAGATCTAGCAAAACGACAACAACACTGTCATTCATTTCTTGCTCTCCACCGAAATAATACCCCTTTGCTTGCGTATCATGGAGACCGGTTCGGAGCTCTCAAAAACCGTCGCTATCTTCATTGTGCAAAAGATCCTTTTGGACGAAACCGGCTTGACTTATATATGCCATACCTATGAGCGCTTCTACGCCGTCGGCACCGTCCTTAGCAACATGGTGAATCAGCTGGTGGAAACCCAAGCTGTCAGACTGCTCAAGCATGTCGTGCGATGCTACTTGAGGTTGAGCGACAATATGAGGTATGTTCACATACCACGTTGCGATGTTATTGGCTGATGTGAATTTTAGAGCGAGGGAGGCCCTACGGGCGTGTCTTCCCGAGCCCCTGCGTGACCAAACATTCAGTGTTCTTCTCAAGGTCCGTGGTCGTTTTCCCATGCTGTCGGCCCACTCATCGCCTTTGCAGGGCGATATGGTCACGAAGCGGTGCCTGACTACTCTTCTGAATAACCTCAATGAACAGTGACGCAGTGCACATGAAACTGCTGGACGTTTACAGCATGTTTTTTGCGTCTTCACGCTCGCTTTTGAAAATGGCTCGCACAAGTGGTAACCTTGGACAATCCGGATAAATTTCGCACACCTTGCACTTATATTTGCACCCCCGCCAGACACGTACAATGTACCACCATTTCTAACTAAACGCTCTCACTAATGTGAATATCCGGGGTAGATGTTTGTTGTACTGTAGGATCAAAGAATTCATTTCGTTACAGTTGGCGAATGGACATCGTTTTTATTTACCGCACGTGAGTAAGGCCGACTTTGTCAGCGAAAACAAATATTACGTTCGACTCCCTTTCACGTCCACCGCGAACTACGCCCCAGTTTAACTTATGTTCGACACGTTTCACGACTTCTCTGCGGGAATAAACCCGACCACCAATTCAACATGCACGACCTTTATTGACGGAGAAAACATATGTCTGCCCCCTCTCGAGGTCCCCTTCTATTTCACCATGCGCCAGAATCTCTTCGATAGCGTCCCGGACAACATCATGGCACTCGTGGCACCCGTCATCGCATACTGGGCAATGTCCCTTTTCTTCCACTTGCTCGACTTGTCAAACTGGAAGTGGTTGGACAAGTACCGAATCCATGAGTCACAGGAGGTCACATCCCGCAATCGCACGACTCGCTCGCAAGTCTTTTGGGCCGTCATTCTCCAGCATACGTTGCAGACCTTGCTTGGATACTTTTGGTTGTCGAATCCTCCCGAGATATCTCTCTCGCGGTGTATGATGGAATTGCAGGCCGTCGGAAGGACCTTGGTGCGTCTCGTGAGGTTGGTAGCTGGTATGCGTACAGGGAACTACTTCTTGGGACTCTGGGGCGCCGACGTCACATATTGGTTGTACTGGTGGGGTATCCCTGCCGCACAACTTCTTTTCTCCCTGTGAGCACCCTTCCTTTCCCGAGTTGCTTTCCCATCTCAATTCGGTGCTCGGTAGGTTCATCGTCGACACTTGGCAATATTTCCTTCACCGCTGGATGCACATGAACAAATTCCTCTACAAGCACTTCCATTCAGTCCATCACCGGCTCTATGTACCCTACGCGTTCGGTGCACTGTATAATCACCCCCTTGAGGGATTTTTCCTCGACAGCGTTGGTGCTGTGGTGGCCGAGACCATCGCGAACCTCTCCACCCGGCAAACCATTTTCTTGTTTGCGTTCAGTACAATGAAAACGGTCGATGATCACTGCGGTTATAGTTTCCCTTTCGACCCATTCCAAATGTTCAGTGGCAACAATTCTGATTACCATGACATCCATCATCAAGTGTGTAAATTTTTGGAAACTGCTTTCACGATGCTCACACTATTCTCCCAATTTTAGGCTATCGGGATCAAGTCCAATTTCTCACAACCTTTCTTTGTTCACTGGGACGTCATCCTGGGAACACGCATGACCAGAAAAGACATCGAAGAGCGGAAACAGAAGCTCAAGACAACATAGCATCGGGCGAACGACATGCCTATTCGTTTGAAACCACGCTTTGCATTTTGCTATTCATGTAGACGTTTTCCCCCCCTCAGCTAAGTTCGTGTCCCGAGTTTTTCCATAGTGTCCTGTTGTAATTCGAATGTCTTAATAGTGTGACTGATCCTTTGGTGATGTGGTACCTCGGTCTTTGCGTTCCTGGAGGTTTGGGTGCCATGGATATTTTCTTGTAACGTACATTAGACAGGGGGTTTTCCTGGAACGGAAGATCTTATCTAGTAAATTTGGATTTGCACATTGATCAACCAAATACCTAGAGGACGTGCCTTTGCTGTATAGCTTTCCATCTTTCCCCATGTCCAACGACCAGTTCTTTCCTCCCATCGGGCACCTCGCGAAGCAGACAGACGAGCTCCCAGAAGAACCCACCGACGCAGATGGTGACGTCCACGAAGACAGACCACTCGAAGAGGTCGAGTCTCTCTGCATGCGATGTGGGGAACAAGTGAGCCCAGTTTACATGAAAACCTGCTCATCCCACTCCGATTACAGGGAACGACCCGCATAATGCTCACATCCATCCCGTACTTTGGAGAAATCATCGTGATGAGCTTTCGGTGCGAACATTGCGGTGCGACTAACAATGAGATTCAATCCGCTGGTACCATCCGAGGTGCGCTCATCTTACTTGTACGCTTGTACGAAACGGGGACCCGTTTCTGACTCGAACCGGCTTCGTCGTCGTTGTACACGACGAACCAGAACGCGGTGTGACATATACGCTCGAGGTGCAGCGCCGGGGCGACCTCGATCGTCAGATCATCCGTTCGCAGGCGTGCGAGATTGCTATTCCCGAGTTTGAGTTGATCCTCCCGCCGAACGAGAGAGGTCGATTGACGACCGTCGAGGGTCTCTTGCGCGATATCGTCGCCGACCTCGGCGCCGACCAACCCCTCAGACGAATACAACACGAGGACGCTTACGCCAAGATCCAGGAAATCGTAGATGGGCTCAAGGTGGTGATAGATGGTGATGGGAACGAGGACGAGGACAAGCCTGTCTCGGAGACGCTCAAATCGGATCCGGTCAAGAGGAAGATAACGATCACGCTTGACGACCCGTCTGGGAACTCGTTCCTCGAGTTCGTCGGAAGCATGGCCGACCCCCAGTGGAGTCTCAAAACTTACACTAGGACTCTTGAGCAAGCGGCCCGATTAGGACTGGCCGTTTCAACAGAAGAAACGGAGAGCGCGTCGGAGAGTCAAAAGGGAGACGAGGAGGTAGGCGAACGTTTTGACGGGAAGAACGACGAGGTCTTTGAGTTCCCGGGGGTTTGTCCGCGCTGTGGGCGCGCGCTAGTAACTCGAATGAAGAACGTATCTATTCCCTACTTCAAGGTGAGTGGTTTCTCAAATTACACTTCAAAAGAAACAGGACCAGGGAATGCCATTTCAAGGAAACATTGATCATGTCGACGAATTGCGAGAGTTGTGGATATCGAGATAATGAAGTCAAAGCTGGCTCGGCGATCTCGGACAAGGGAAAGAAGGTTACCCTTAAAGTTGTTGACCAGGAGGACCTGGGGAGAGATGTCCTCAAGGTTAGCGACGTGTCCTCCTTCACCTGTGCAAACTGGTGACTGTGGCTTTCCTAGAGTGAAACGGGCGGGTTGATAATCCCAGAAATAGACCTTGTCCTTCAGCACGGCACGCTAGGGGGACGATTCACGACCCTCGAAGGAATCCTGGACCAGGTCTACGAAGAGCTCTCCGAAAAGTTGATTCTGACAGGGGACTCGAGTACGGTCGGGGACGAGGATCGCGCCAAGTTCCAGAAATTCTTAGAGGATTTGAACTCGGTTGAGTAATTCATGTGTGACGTTTTCCATGTTGTATTCACGCCATACGCCTAGATCAAGCGGGTCGAACGAGAATTTACCGTCATCCTAGACGACCCTCTGGCGAATTCGTACGTACAAAACATATACGCACCAGACCCCGACCCGAATATGACGATCGAGACATATCAGAGGAGTTGGGAGCAAGACGAGGAGTTGGGTCTGAACGATATGAAGGTCGAATCTTACAGCGGAGATGATCCAGTGGAAGGAGATTAGATTAGATGACGATTATATAAACACAAAACACGTCCAATTCACGGGTAGCCAAGTCGCAGTCATACTCATATGCGGTGCGTGTACAACGTTCAAGAACCTTGCGAGAATAATTACATAGCAGGTTTGCAGATGTAGAATTACTTTGACCCGCTTCTCTCGACCGTAGCCGCGGATGCTGCCATCGCCCCAGGCCCTTGACACCCTTCCTCTTGTGACCGTGCATGGAAGCAGACCCCTCCGCCACTCGTATCTGCAATGGAGACCGAAACCCCGTCTTTGGTCAGCTTGGCCTGACATCCGTAATCAACTTGATGGCCATCATCTGCCGGTGGGGAAGCATATCACGGCAAGTGGTCATATGGCGGTCAGGACTCGTCACATTTCTCGTTTCACTTCAAGGGGGAGTCGGCCCCAGGTGGCTATAAATAAGATAATCGTATCCACTGGTGCAAGCATCCAGCTTGACCGCCATCATGCCACTGACCGAAGAACAATTGAATGCGCTGGCAGTTGTGCGTGCCATGTACGACAACGATCTAACCCACCCCTCTGGCACTATCGAGTCCCTGGACGAACGCGCTCGATACCCAGACCCAGCTAGCCTCACAGCGGACGTCACTGTCCGCGTAGAAATCGCCCCTCCTTCCCCGCACTCACACCCCCTCCTTCCCATCAACTTATTAAAGGCGCCAGAGCGTGTTCCGATATATTTCTACGTCCTCCGTAATGACCAGATCGAAACCGAGTCCGATCGTGGGTCGCAGGAGGTCGCAGACACCCACGTTATCTTCTTCATCCATGGTGGCGGCAATGTCGCCGGCCACCCCACCCACCCGCCATTTGTACACCTGTACATCCAACTTCTCCGCGCCGTTGCCGCACAGTCGGGAGATGTGCGCAAGTGTGTGCTCATCGCACCGGCGTATCGTCTTGCCACCGCCCCTGAAAACGCGTTCCCCGCCGCGCTGCAAGATCTAGTGGCCGCCTACGACTTTATCCTCGACAAGGGGTACAAGGCGTCCAACATCGTCATCGGGGGAGACAGTGCTGGGGGGAATCACGGTCAGTCTGGTCGGACCCTCGTCGTCGCACACGGACATTGACAAAGCCCGACAGCGGTCGTGTTGACACACCTTGTGTTGCAGTCTGAAAGACCGTCGCCTCGCGGCGTCGTTGCCATTGCACCGTTCCATTCGTATGATCAGATGAGCGACTATGCCAAGGCACAGGCCAAGAAAGACATCATCGACGCATACTGGTTCAAGGTCGCGACAGACGCCTATCTCAGTGATTCGGGCGTTGCATGCACAGATCCTCTCGTATCAGGGACCTTTGTCCCACTCACGCCATCTTGGCCGAAAACGCTGATTCTAGTCGGCACCGCGGACCAGATAATAGATGCGTCTCGCGAGCTGGGAAAGCGTCTCTCCGCTCAGAATCTGCCTGTCGAACTGGTAGAGTATGAAGATCGCCCGCATGGATGGTGGAGTCTGGCGCACATTTTTCCGGATGACATTCAAGATGCGGCGCAGAGAATTTCCCGATTCGTTCTCCATTAGCATGAACAGGTCGGTACTACGTGACAGACGGTCCATGTATCGTACATATGTCTGTTACTTCTCAAGGACGCCCTGCATTCCTGTAACCTTTGGGCAGAGGATGAGATCGATACCAACCCACACGGTGATAACAGGAATCATTGCCAAGACATACATGATGCTATCGATGTGGAATAAACAATAGCCAATTCAAGAACACTTTGTTACACTCAAGGTCCTGGTTGAAAGACTCTGGGCTCTACGGCTCCTCGACGTTGACCACCAGAGCAGTCAGGGGTTCGCATGCTCGACAACCGTCCGCCTCGGAGATCTCAACTTGCTCCGGACAGAGGGACCATCCACCAACGAGTTCACCCGCAGCCTAGTGGTTTTCGTTGAGTTAGGTCCATGTTGCAAAGTTAAACCCACGTTATAGTAGCAGTTATACCCAGATGGAACCCGAGGCGGAGTGTACCTTGGTGTCCACAAGGTCAGCCTTGGGTTCACAATCCACGACATGGCGTGACACTCACAGGCACCGCGTTCCCAACTCGTCTGTTCCTCCGATTTGATAGTAACAGGTAGCATAGGGGTTCAAGTGATAGTCATCGATCTGTCCAACGCAATTGGCGCAGTGTACTGCTGCACCGTACACGGCGCATGCGAGAACGGCGATGGCACGAAGGAGCATATATACGTGAGGGGGAGACAATTGCTGACTGAGAGTAAGCGTGAAAGGACGGCCTGTATTGCTTTTATCCCCTCCCGTCGGACACAAGATGGATATCCATGTCGGGAACCGAAGAGATGTGATCCAAAGGCGGTACGCGAATTCCACTAGTACTGTTCGAGAAAGAACGACCGTAGTGGGCGCCGAGAGAATTGATGAGGATTAAGTAGACACCTCACGTGACGTCGTGATCAATGTTGGAGGGACGTTGAGCCAACGCACGTGACCAGCATGCAGAGCGACGACGTGATATGGTCCGTCATCAACACCCAATTTTGCTCGTACAAAGTAAAGTCCGTTCGTTTCTCGATCAGACGCTCATGGAAAAAAAAGTCTTGACGCTGCCCCCGTCAGAACTGCCACGCAGAATTTCTGCCGCAACGAGTACAACGTCACTGGATTTTGCAGCAGACAATCATGTCCGCTCGCCAATTCGCGGTACGCGACCGTACGTGAACACCAAGGTGCGCGGTCTGTTGCTCTCCTGTGTCGGCGGTATCGATCGCCATCATAATCTAGGTGCATTGTACCTCTACGTCAAGACGATCGAACGTGCGCACACACCCGCAAAGATGTGGGAGAAGATCCCCCTTTCCAAAAATTACTCGAAAGCGCTCGAGCAGGTGAGCAGGGTTCTAGTCCGAACATCCAAAGACACCGATTGCACTCCCAGATCGACAAGGAACTCATATACTGGCCCAACTTTACGATTCACAAATGCAAGCAACGTGTGACCAAGATCACACAATATCTCATCAAAATGAGACGGATAAAGCTACGACAAGAGTTGGTTTTTCTTTCGAGTTCGGTATTTTAAGCTGGCGTTGATGACGCGTCGACATAGGCCAAAGCTCGTCGGAGTAAAGAAGAAACTCGACCGCAGAGAAGCAACGCGCGAGCGGAAAGCCCTCTCTGCCGCACACCTTGAAAAATCGATCGAGAAAGAGCTGATCGACCGACTGAAATCAAAAGCATATGGGGATGCACCGCTCAACGTAAACGAGAGCGTATGGCAGGCCATATTAGACCGAGAGAAAGGAGGAAAAGAAAGGGAAGTAGAAGGGGAGGAGAACTTGGACATGATGGACGATGAGACAGATGGGGAGGATGAAGACGAGGAAGAGTTGGAGGAGTTGGAGGGCGAGTACGTCAGTGATATAAGTGGAGACGAAGCTGGGTTGAGCGACCTAGAGGATATGGCGGTAAGTCCTATCACCGTGAATCGGCTCTTCATCCTGAGCGGACCCCAGGACGAGCCATCGGGCGAGGACAGCGATGGCTCGGATGAGGAAGACGACGATGCCTCCGTACCTTCAAAGTCAAAAGTCACATTGGGCAAGCGAAAAGCGAGAGCACCAACAAAAGCACCTCCTCGGAAGAAGTCAGAGAAACCAGGGAGTGCGTTCTCTCCATCCACCCTTTGCTTCTGCGCTCACGATGAACCGTCCCGCAGGTGGACCGAGAGTGGAAGTCGAGTACGAGCACGAGTTGGAGAGCATACCTATTACCCGATCTTCACTGTCAAACTGGTAGCTTCACTTTCGTGTTCTTCTTGGCTCTGGGTCGGTTTGGGTGATTGGATATTCGCTTCGAGTCAGTGCTCTTCCATCCCTCGAGCCACTCAGGAGACGCGACTCTGCCAAATTTATGAGCAATAACCCGATTGGAAGCGGTCCATTGTACGTGCACTTCATCTTTGGCCTTCGTAGGCATGCCTTCAAGCTTCCACATGAAGAAAGCAAGCGTCTCGCTCATTTCTAACGACCAGCCTGCATACCTTGTATATTGTCCCGGTTTATCTGCGGGTTGTGAGAAAAATCAGAGCTCCCGAGACTGATAGAAATGTCGTATGCCCGCTAACTACAACAACTCAAAGGCGGCAGTCTATCCTACTGTTGCTACCATCCAAAGAACAAGTCCGTCACTTGGCCAAGCATCCCCTTATTGGGGGCTGGCCCCTGGGACGGCACGATCAACATAGGTGTTATCTTTTGCGCGGGGGAGGCTGCGGCCGGCGCGTGTCCTTTGCGAAATGCGGCGATGGATGGGGCAAGCTTGATCGGCGTGCCTACCACCGTCGCAGGACTATCAACGACCATTGCGGATGGTTGCGACTGGTTTTGAGATGGTATAGTCGACGCAAGATCGGGCCCACGCAGAGATGATCCGAGATCAGTCGCCGCCGCTGCCGAGTCCTGAGGGAACATAGTTGAAGCAGAATATTCAAGAAGAAGAAAAGGAGGAACATACTGCCCACTTGACGCCAATCATCCAAGTTCCACCCAAGACCTCGCCGTTCCTCCGAACGACACGTGCCGCTTCTCCGGGATCTCTAAACCCAATTCTAAAGCAGTTGACAATCTCCGTGTTGGGTTCAGGTTCCGTGGTCGCTCCGAGCGATTTGAAGTACTCGACCGTCACGGAATACTTGTCAGGGGGGTATCCGAACACGATCACGTAGCTGATTGGGGTTGTAGGCGGTGGTGCGTCTGTGCGGGGTGGACGGGCTGGTGATGGAAGCAGAGGACCCTCGAGGGAGAATGGCTGATGAAAGCGCTGGTTAGTCTCGAGGGAAACGATGTGAAATGTTATCACCCACTCTTGGTGGCGCTCTCTCCGAGGCGCCCAAGGGCGACTCCCGAAACACATCGTTAATGGACGTTGTGGGGGGTGCATCCGTGTCTGCGAACGCCTGACGCTGCCTGCATCAATAAGGCATCAATAGTGGTTGGCACGGGCAGAAGACGGGACCAACGTCGAAGAGCTCTCAAACATGGAATCGGCCCCAAAGTGCGGGGCGCCACCGCGAGAAAGAGCAAGGTTCATTTTTGCCTTGGTTTGTACGGTGGGTATCTCGTCCGCGTGCTGGGCATTTTGGGGCGCGTGGACGTTGTGTTGTTGGGCAGACTGGGAAGCAAGTCAGCTTGGAAGAGTAGAACGTGGGTGGAGGAACTGACCATCATGTACCCTGGTTGGTAGTGGGTTCTTGACTGGCCGAACGTGTCGGTCAGCGATGAGGCGAGACCGGGGTGCGCCGAGGTACTTGAACTGGCCCAGGGATGCGTGCTTTGAGCGTGGCCGACGTTGGAGCTCATCGACATCGCGGTCGTGGTCAAAGGACTATTTGTGCTCATTTTCGCACGACAATAGGTAATCGACCACCTTTTCCAAGGTTGGGGTTAATACAAGGAATTCTCGTCGGGAAGAGGTTTTTGAACCATTAGACTCGTCGGTCGCGTCCCCAGACTGTTTGAAGATGATGAATCCGCACACATCGATGTGTTGGAGGTGCCTCGACCTTCGACCTTGGTGCTTGACATCTTGGGGTATGCTTTCTTCGAGAGACGTGATGATCCTGCTCCTGGAGATCCTCTCGGTCCTGTCGCCTTTGGAGTCGCTTTCGAGTATCGCTACGCGAGACGGGCAAGCTTGATTATTTCCGGATTACACAACGTTGGTATACGACCCCCCTTGCTCGACGCCAGGCAACATCGTCATACTCTTCGGCGGGATGCCCGGTCAGCATCAGCCGTATGTTCTATCGGAGGATTCTCGGCTAGAACTATCGAATGCTGTACCTCGTACTCGCCAAAATGCGCGACTGTCAATTGTCTTTGACACGGTAAACGGTCCGTGTTCAGTCCAGCGTGCGAGCGAGGTTGTCTCGGTCGTTGTACTCTTCCCGCGCCGACAGATGCTATGCGCGGACCGCACAGCCGGTTGCGACCCCCGCACGCCAAGAATGCAAAGACAATCGAGACGGCTGTCTCAGACATCCTAGACACCATGGGCGGTGTAAGAGTAGCTGAGGTCCGCAATCGTTTCCCGATCAGGTGAACTGTCAGTATTTCCCACGCACCATGTCTACAGCATCGAGCATCCGGCTAGCACGCACATTTTTGCCTGCATGCAGGGCAAGACCACTACGTTCGTTGACAGCGGTACCACCGTCGACGCGGGCGTTCCGGGCGAGCGCTGCGTGTCATGACTTTCATTTCGACACACACCACTTTGTGCAGCGTCTCGAGCGGGAAGGGCTGAATCGACAACAAGCCGAGGGGATCATGTCCGCTATGGCGGAGGTCATCGACGAGAGCATACGGAACATGACGAGCAACATGGTGACCAAGGCCGACCAGGAGAAGGTCCGTACCCGGGTGCTCAAAACGACGACGAAAGTTGACCAGGCGTACAGCATCAATATACCCAACAAGTAGACTTTGCACAGCTTAAATCAGAATTGGAGTTGATGGCGAAGAATGATCTGGCGATGATCAAGGCGGAGAATGATAGACTTCAGGCGGACATGGAGAAGCTGAAACAGCGACTTCGGGAGGAAATCACGCGGACGCAGGCGGGGGTTCGGTTGGATCTGAACCTCGAAAAGGGACGGATGAGGGATGAGAGCAGTGGACAAGAGCTCAAGATCAAGGAGGTAGACACGAGGATCGAGCAAGAAATCGCGAACCTTCGGACGGCGATCCAGGCGTCCAAGGTAGGTTGTTGTGCCACGTCTGGGTATGTGGTTACTGAACTTTTTCTTTGTCTCTAGGCTACCACGCTGCAATACGTGGTTGGGTTCGGTACGTGCATTGGTCATGGTTATCGACAGCGACTGACAGAGGGGAGACAGTGACAGGCTGTTCTGCGCTGTTGATGGCATATTTGCGATTCAGGGTATGATGGGGGTAACGAAATAGATCACTACAAGTATAACATGATTCAACTTCTGCCGTCTATAATGATATCAATCATCGTTGATTTAATCATCAATCATCCAACGGGGGTATAGCATCGCTTTCGATGTGCTCTCCGAGCGCGACTTTTTTAAAGGATGCGTATGCCCTGTCAATGTCATCGTTGACAATGACATGGTCACACGTGCCAGGCTGTCGCGCGTAGTCGATCTCCGCGAGCGCGGTGGCAAGACGTCTTTGGATGGCTTCCTCTGAATCGGTGCCACGGCCACGCAATCTGCAGCGAAGGGTGGACATATCGGGAGGGGATATGAAGAGGTATACGGGGTTCAGATCGGTCAGTTTGACCTGCTTGACGCCCTGGAGAGGGGTGAGCGGGAATGGAGCGGCGTTCCTGGAGAGACGTACCTGAGAGTCGATGTCAAGGAGACAACGCCTGCCTGATTCGCGAACAGCATTGATGGCCTGCCTCGAGGTGCCATAGAAGTTTGCAGAAAATTGGGCGTGCTCGATAAAGGCATTATCGACGAGGAGGGCCTTGAACTTTTCGGTGGAGACGAAGTGGTACTCCTTGCCATCCGTTTCACCTGGGCGGGGTTGCCTGGTGGTGTCTGGATACGTCGACTGAGATGAGCCTTGAAACGACAAAGGTTGACATACGAGATACGCTGAAACCAAACGTGTCTGGACAGTCGGCGAAGAGACGGGCAAGGAGGGTACCCTTGCCCACGCCGGACGGACCAAACACGACCAGGGGAACCAACATGGATGGATATGTCACATTTGTCACATTTGTGTGACATCCCGATGACACTTCAAAACCACGTGATCTCTACCCGACCGGACCCTCACCCTCGCTTGTTTGTTTGTTTTTTCTTTCTCGTCACTTCCGTCTCCCAATGGGTGCTGTCTGTTGTCGCCCCACAGTGAGTACCCATCGTCGTCGTCTTGCACGTTGCCGACCACCGTTCCCAGCCCGTCGACTTTGAGGGAGACGTCAATCTCTTCCATTTTATCCTCTTGCGATGCGTCGGTAAAGGCGCCTTCGGAAAGGTGCTCGCCATCCTTGCATCGTGCTCTTCACACCTTGACCCCCCTTCCAGGTCCGAATGGTCCAACACAAGCAGACCCGCGAGCTCTACGCCCTCAAGTATATCAACAAGTCAAAGTGTGTCAAGATGAAGGCCGTCGCCAACATCATACAGGAGCGCCGACTTCTTGAAGAAGTCCGTTTCATCCCCCGCTTTGCGGCCCCGTCTCACATCTTTATCTCTCATAGATCGATCACCCCTTTGTCGTCAACCTCCGATATGCTTTCCAAGACGACGACAACTGTTTCTTTGTCCTCGATCTCATGCTCGGCGGCGATTTACGCTGTTTGTCCACTTTCCTTGTCTCCCATGCACCTCTTCTCACTCCCTTCTATTCCCACAGTCCATCTTGACCGTCTAGGCACCCTCCAAGAAGACACCGTTCGATTTTACGTCGCACAAATATCCTCTGCCCTTGCATTCCTCCATGAGAATCACATCATGCATCGGTTCGTACCCCTGTTCCCTTTACTTCGGTTCCCCCCTATATGCTTCTTTAGGGATCTCAAACCCGACAATATCCTCCTCGACGAGCGTGGTCATGCCCATCTAACCGACTTTAACATCGCTGTACACTATTCCGACCGTCGCTTGCTCACCGGCGTAGCAGGGAGCATGGCATACATGGCACCCGAGATTCTCACAAAGCGTGGTTACACGTACACGATCGACTGGTGGTCCCTCGGTATCTGCGTCTATGAGCTTCTCTTTGGTCGCCGGCCATTCAGAGGTAAAACCAACAACGATTTGACGCACGCAATATCACGGGACCACTTGAGATTCCCCGAAGACACTGACAAAAAGTGCAGTCGGGCAGGCGTACAAGTCATTAAAGGCGTGAGTTTCTTCTCTCGTTCTCTCCCACACTGTTCTTATTTGGACCAAAGTTCCTGGAAAGGGACCCAGCCAAACGTTTGGCGTGCAAATCAAGCGAAGGTTTCGACGAGTTTCAACGACATCCCTGGTTCCAAAACATCGACTGGCAGGCTCTCGAAAGCAAGGAGCTTGCTCCTCCTTTTACACCTGACGTGCGTTTGCTTCCCGCCACCCCAACTCTTATCCAGTTTAACCCCGCTCGCCGCTCGCAGTCTAAAAAGGCCAACTTTGATGCTTCACATGAACTCGAAGAGCTTTTGCTGGAAGATAACCCTCTCAAAGCCAAGCAGCGGAAAGCTCGTGATGTCAATTCATTAAGCGCAGAAATGCGCCAGATGGAGGAACAGTATGGACCCCGTTCACTCCTATTTTGTGCACCTCTTCACTTCGATCATCTTTAGATTCACTCCCTACGACTTTACGAAGATGCAGCGTCGGTCGTATTATCCACACAATCAACAGATTGTGTCGTCTATTACAGCTACGACATCAACGGGAGGCTTGGGCGCCTCGAGACCGGTCACACCTGTGGCCTCCGATCAGCATGCTGTGGACATCGTCCCTAATGCCCATGACTCTTTTGAGGGAGACAATCCTATACCATTGGAAAACACCAAGTTTTTGGAAAAAGCTTATTCATGATACACAATCTCCCTCACGCTCTGTCAGTCGACCGGCTGGAATCGTGGGAGTCAACGCCCAAGACGATATGTATTCCATTTATAGCATATTCCGCGAACATCTCCCTTGCAACAGTATTACCCTAGCTCATACCTTAATGAGGGTCCCCACTCTTTATCCGTTAGCGCCTCAACTTCACATACTTTGACCCTGCACATATGGATATCCGGGCCGCCCCTACTACTCATTCCCTAACGTATGACAGATTTCTGACCCTGCACTACATCTTGGATACCACGGCACCTGTGCTGACGTTCCTTTCTGTTCCTTTTTTGCTTATCAATTCCTCCATCCATGTTCTATGCTTTCGTGTTTCAGGTCAGTCACCCAAACCGCTCTCGTCGATCAGGGTTTTGGTAAGCATCGTTGACTAGCTGGATTAAGAATACATAACGCTACCGATCATGTACGCATTGGTCGGATTTTTGGACCTTGGTATTTATCTTACACCGACCACGCGGCACGCAACCTAACTATCATCTGGACGTCAGAACCAGAACGAATCGAGCGATTCTCTGCGCCGCATCCTGAATATCGTCGGAAAAAATGTGGCGCAGTGCCCACCATCCATGCGGACGCTCGTCATATTCGACGAGTTCGACCGGTCGACTTTGAGCCCGGAGGCGCTTTTCCAGCTCGCGGGAGATACCTATTCCCCTGTCCGCGGTGCCGACAATGATCAGTGTCTCGGGCCAGGTCGACGTAAAGGGGATAAAAGTCCCCGAGATGAGGGGATCCGTGTGTGCAGCACCTGAGCTGCCAAGATACGCGGTCGACATAACCGAGAACGACGACGGGATGATGTCTTGGGCGATCTGCGTCTCCGCGTGCTCGCTCGCATGGTCGTATACCTGGTGAGGCGCGATGGCAATGACACCGCGGGGTGCCGGTCTGTCAGATTGCAAGACGAGATGCGTCAACACGAGCGCTGTCGAAGCCCTGTCAACGTCCGCATCATCTACGAGAAGTCTGTATCGTACTGACCGTGGTTTCCCCCCGCGCTGTCCCCCCCGACGACGATATTGGACGCCTTGTACCCCTTTCCGAGGACATGGTCGTACGCCGTCACGAGGTCCTGCAGTGCCGCCGGAAACGCATTCTGAGGGATGGTGGCGAGACGGTACGTCGGCGCGACGAGCACACACTTGCGCGCGTCCTGCGAGTGCTTAGCCATGGCGCGGAGCAGCTGGATGTAAAAGTGGGTGAACGGCAGTTCGGTGGGGTGACCAAAGACATTGCCTCCGCCGTGGATGAGGAAGAGGACACGGGTGTGCGCGACCTCTTCAGGTCCTGCCTCGGTCCCGGTCTCGGCTTCGGCTTCGACCCGGTCACCGCGGAGGGAGAAGAAATGGATGGGGACGCGCTCGGGCGTCTTGAGCGCGTCGACGGGGAGGAGTGTGTGTGGGTGCACAGGAGCGGGGGCGATCTCTACGCGGACGGTAACGTCCGCTGGGAGACTCCCCGGATCGGGCTGTCGTGCGCGCTCTTCCACGGACTTGGAGGTGCCTAATGGAATGGTAATGCTAGCGTACATGGCGCGCACGCCTGACAAGGCATTGCGCTGTGCGTCAGTAAGGGGCATGATAGCGTTGGCCCGGCGTTGAATGTGGGCGCGTTCACATGTAGGGATTCAAAGTGCCTTATTTATAGCGATGAGGGAATGGCTCCCTTGAGATGAAACAGGCAACGCAATCAGATGGTCGCGACCGCATGATACATATGTTTGTGACACTTGATGAGACCCTTGATGACCCGCGGGGCAAACTTTCAAGGTCCGGTGCCCGGACGATGCCATGGTGTTTGTCCCCGACGTCTCAGCGGGGGAACTCGGGGTCGGAGAAGAAAACGCCAGTACAGCTTCCATGCACGAGGGAGACGTGACATGATTCTGTATGTTGAACTCTTCAGCACGATGATCACATGGCCCCGAAAACAAAGGAGAGGCAACAATCCTGGAACATTTCAGCTTGACGTATCGTAAGCCCATTGGCAGGCAGATTCGTCATAGCAAGGGGTAGTTGCGAACCGAGAAGCTGACAATGGGTACATAAATGGTCGACGCCGTGGTTCGCAACCACTCCTTGTTATGATGAATCTACCGCCTAGAGTCCGACTAAAAAAGCCCACAAGAAGACAAAGTGTGAGTAAGTATG
>JBBPLN010000476.1:0-19592 GCA_038089815.1 Sutorius eximius | reverse complement strand
TCATTGCTAACCGCCTTTCCGAGGACCCAGGTGTTTCGGTGCTCTTACTTGAGCGCGGTGGTGTCAAAGGAGGCTGGTTCTCCAATATTCCCCTGCTCACCATCCATGCTTTCACAAATGGATATCGCTCCCGCATCTTGCAGTCGACACCACAGAGCCATCTTGACAGTCGCACGATGGGGCTTGTCGGTTCCAACTCCCTCGGCGGCGCGTCAAAGATCAACGGGATGCTATACAATCGTGGCTTACCTGCAGAATACAACTCATGGCGTGACGCGGGGAGGGTCGGCTGGGGATACGAAGATATGTTGCCATGCTTCACCCGCTCCGAGATAGATCTTGATCAGGACCCCCGCGATCCCAAGCCGTACCATGGCACGTCAGGTATGCCTACCACCGTTACCGATGTCACGCCCCAGACAGCTCATGGCGCATCCAGGGGAGTGGCCAACCCGCGTGCACAACTTCCCTTTCTGGAAAAACACCCTACGGTAACCATCTCTTGCCCTGTGATGTCCGTGCATATTTGATCGGTGTTTGTATATCAGCATCATACGGGCAACTACCGCACTTGGGGTACCTTACGTGGATGATTTGAATGATCCTTCTCAGCCTGCATATGGGTGCACCAGAATGCACTATACCATAGACCGCAGTGGACGAAGGAGCTCGACGTACACTGCGTTCCTTCCTGTTCACCTTGTCAGCTCGCGTAGCGCCAATTTGCATGTGTGCACGCCGGTCCTCGTGCAACGTGTCCAAATATCGAATGATGGCATATCGGGTGAGGCATTCGCAGAAGGAGTCTGGATACAGAACAACACAGGTGGACCGTCCCGATTTGTGCGTGCAAAGCGCCAAGTCATCTTGTCTGCTGGCCCTTTTAGTTCACCTCAATTGCTCATGCTCAGGTTGATTTCCCATTGTCAATCCATCAACCGAGCTGACATGTAATCTTATCAGTGGAATTGGACCAGCAGACCATCTCAAGGAGCACCAGATTCCCATTCGCAAGGATCTTCCTGGTGTTGGTTGTAGTCTCGTACGCAATTCCTCAATTCTTTTCGAGGAAAATAACGACTTTCCGATAGCAAGACCACATTGGTGTTCTCGTGCAATTCTGCGTTCCGTTCCGTGACTCCCTCTCCCAAATACTGCTGCAACCCTGGTTAATCATTGTGGTCTTCTTTCAATACTTGTTCTTTGGCACCGGGTGGCTTCTCGGCCCCTTGCCTGAGCTATCAATTTTTATTCAATCCCGTCTCCTTGACGAAAAATATCGCGTTGTAATGCACGCCAAGGAAGACAAAGACGCATCTCTCCCTAACAATCTCCCAGATATTGAACTCATGGCGGTATAAGAAATCAGTCCTCTCCCTCTGCTTCATGCCTAATCGTCACCTATGTTTATTTTCCAGATTCCCGCCGCGGAGGTGATGAAAAAAATTACACATGGGGGTTTCGCTTTCCTGGCTGTCAACCTTCGGCCTACCTCGACTGGCAGCGTTCGTCTCGCGTCCACGGACCCCTGCGCGGATCCCGTTGTGGATCTCAACTGCTTGGCAACTGAGAATGACAGGAAGATCATGAGGAGCGCCGTGCGCTTTTCCCTGCGTGTCAAGGAGGAACTCGCGGCACAAGGCTACGCCATCTCGGACGTTGACGTTCCAGGTGGCCCGACGGACGCAGACACGGATGTATTCATCCGGGACCGGTGTCGGAGCACATACCATTACTCGTCGACGTGTCGTATGGCGCCGGAGAGAGAAGGCGGTGTCGTAGACGACCGTCTTAGGGTCCATGGGGTGCGGAACCTGCGGGTCGCGGATTCGAGTATATTCCCGTCGATCTTGGGTGCGCATCTCGTCGCTGGCACTGTTGCGGTTGGTGAGAAATGTGCGGATTTGATCAAAGAGGATGACCGGCGGTCCTGAGGTATGGGGGTTTCTTGGTTTTGCCTCGTTGCTCGTTCTCGCTGGATTGCTTGGATTATAATTTGTCGTTTAGTTCTTAGACGATATATGATCTGTATGAAGACATGTATGAAGATGGGCGCCTCATTGGTAGACCCTCTTGTTTGCTTACTTTGATGCAATGTTACCCTTTCTGAATCATGCACGCGAAAAAAGAAACGCGGATTGCAAGGAAAGCAAGCAAGCCGGAGCACATCGCCGTCCCTATACTATTACACAATTGCGACGGGTAATATGGATATACATGACACGAAGGGAGGGTAACAAACCCAATTCTCGATCCCAAGATTCAAAGAACCCTCGCGCCGATTTTTAGAAGGACATGAACGCCCCAGCGAGGGCAGCAGCCACGCACACGACTATGGTGCCATCTGTTTTGAAGCCGACGGCGCCGTTGGGTTTAGTTGAGCTACCCCCGCTGGAAGAGGTACTGGTCGCGGTAGCTGGGGCAGGACCACCCGTACTGCCGCCCGTCGTACCGCTAGCCGTTCCACCTGTGGAGCCACCAGTGGTAGCAGTCGAACCACCAGAGCTAGAACCACCGCCGAGCTAAACAAGCCGAGAATCACGTCATAAGTAACGTGGGCTAAGGAGAACAGAAACAAAAGCATGGCTACCCACAGACAAGTTGCCGCTGCAAGCCGTGTTCCAACTGTTGAGGGCCGATTGAGCCTGGCTCTGGACATTTGGATCCTCGTTGACTAGGCAGCTCATGCACTGTTGCAGCTGACTGCCGATCGTGCTGGTGCATGCGCAGGTGGCGCTACCAGCACAGCTCTGGAGTGACGAGCACAGGACGTCGTGGTGAGAGGAGGTTAGTGAGGCGAAGAATGACTCACACTCAGAGTGTTGATCACTTGGCAGGGCGACTGGCACGAAGGAGGTAGCGTGCTTGGGTCAATGCTTTGGCGAACGACGAGCCCGTTCAGGCTGGATTCGGAAGGGGTAGCTGAGACCACTGATCGGAGGTAAGCAAAAAATCCAAAGCATAAATGAAATGCATCACGCACATTGAAAAAGGGCAGGAATGGCATAAAAGAGGGGAGTGATTCGGACCATTGCGGAAGTGGTTCGAAAACAGAGTATTGTAGAGGAAGAAAAAGGTTAGCCACAAGTCCTCAAAACAATCCGTCAGGTCACTTTGTCATGGAGCCGGACCTGAGGACCCTCAGCTCGGTTAAGCATTTACGATACAGTTAGTCACGGTGCAGCATGAGTAGATGACCCTGGTTGCGAAGTGTAATTACCTGGGCATATGTATTCACGCGCATCAGTGAGTATGACGAAGGATCCCACTTTGCAATCGTCAGCGGACGACCCAGGGAATATATTGAAACCCTACACGCGTATGACGACTGTGACCCGATATCTTCGCATTCAGGTGGGCGTACCTATCTTTCTGGGTCTTCCGGAGTCCCTCTGACAATGAACACACTCAGCCGTACGGATGAGGTGGACCTTGATACTTTGACGTCACCTCAAAGAGGGCATGCTACATTTCGAGCCGCGGAACGTCAGCTCTTCTTTCAACCAGGTTTTCAAGAATATTGGAATACATTGAGGGAAGGCGGCGGAGGAAGCACGAAAGCACTCTGCAACTCAAATTTGCGATCGTATTCGGGATTTCGGACTTTTTTCTATTTGCTGCCGACCGAAGCTCTCAAACTCTGAATGCCTATAGCGTTCTGCAACAATGAGCACGACGTGCAGGGTGTTACGAAGAATCATCGGGCGTGTATAATGCATCAGTTCAGGGCGGTTTGGTTGACGTTCTCGCCGTCTTTGAGTATGTAATTGCTGTGCGGTCAGGTTCGGAGTCGTCTAATCACCGCGTGGGGAGATGGCGTGGACTGGTTCGTTTCCCACTAACACCCCATGTCAGCCAGGTCGACCGTCAATCCAGAGGCCCAGCCTCTCCTGGGTCCCTCTAAACCAACCGTTTATCACGACGAACCTGCTCAGGACTCTTCTCTCACCGGGGGTACTAGTAGTGATGAGGAATCTGGCGATACCCTGGTGGGCGACGATGTGAACGTTCCCAAAGTGAGGTCATGGTCGACGATTGCGTTCCAGAGCGTCATTGCGCTCTTGTCGTTCATCGTCTTGGGCCTCTTCATTAAAGGATTTATCGATGCAGGTGATGTTGAGGTGAGCCATTGTCTCGTGGAGATTATTCATTTATGATCGAATTGCATGCCTAGTTTGATTTGGGCAAGGCTCTCAAGAGTGCGCTCGGTGGTGGGCTCAGTGGCGCCGCAGGTGAGAGTCTCAAGTTTAGATCCGAGTGATAACAGCAACTCGCGTTTTCATCTCTAGCCATGGTCCTCCAGGTCTTCACCCTCATGGTACGTCAGATAAGGCTCTGCGCTTGATTCTGTGCTCAGCGGTTCGTCGTAGCCTCTGCGGACGGTCATGAACTATCAATACCGCTACGGAACGACGACCACTGAAGCGATAAAGACGCTCTATGCCGACGGTGGCTGGACGAGGTACTATCAGGGTCTCGCCGCTGCACTCATTCAAGGACCCGTGTCGCGTTTTGGTGATACCGCAGCCAACGCAGGAATTCTCGCGCTCTTGCAGAGCAACCCCTTTATGAGAAAACTCCCGACGCTCATCAAGACCGTCTTCGCCAGTCTGGCCGCGGCATGCTTTAGGATGCTCCTGACGCCGGTTGATACCGTCAAGACTACCATGCAAACTCAAGGAAAGGATGGGATACCACTCCTCAAAGCTAGGGTTAGCTATCGACTTGTATGGATGGCATGATCTCACGCGTCCTGGTTTCCCGTGTTTAGATCAAGAAATATGGTATTGGTACTCTTTGGTACGGTGCTTTGGCCACAGCAGCAGCCACATTCGTGGGTCACTATCCCGTAGGTAACCCTGTTTGTTGCACCGTTTTAGGATTGACTCGAACCGATCTAGTGGTTCGGTACATACAATTACCTTGATGCGACCCTTCCCCTTCCCAACTCCCTTTTCGAGAAACTTGTTCGCTCAGCGTTTATCGGATTCGCAGCATCTGTGGTTTCCGATAGCTTCTCGAATTCCTTGCGTGTCGTCAAGACCTACCGCCAAGTCAACGCGACCCGCATTGGGTATTGGGATGCAGCACGTACAGTGATTGCTGCAGACGGCGTCCGGGGCTTATTTGGACGCGGGCTGAAGACTCGAATCGTGGCTAACGGTTTGCAGGGCATCATGTTTTCCATTCTCTGGAAAATGTTTTTGGATTTGTAAGTGCAGTGCGACGTCGCTCCCTTTCATCGGTGCGCTGATGCGTTTCGGAATACAGGTGGAACGAGAAGACGAGTTGATTGTGATACCTGATGCTCACACTATGCATAACGTCCGCGTTCGCGAGATATCCTTTCTGGATTCAAGTCAGACATGTTCTCTCTAGACCCATAAGTATCCTGGGCGTTGATCATGTGGTATGTGAACACCCTTCGTGAACCTGTACAATGCTCGCGCTGCGCGGATGCTACCCAGCAGCCAGAGTCGTCATGATGTCGTTCGTGTGCATCATCTACAACTCACATTTCGAAGACAGATACGCAATGCGTGGGACTCTGCATCATCCTCGCACATGATATTCTTCTCGATAGCTCTGCGGTCCATCGCGTGACTTCCGAGCTCGATCGGCCACCCGCTCATTCCGTTCAACTGCGTGCAGTTTCCCGCCCTGTTGAGTGTCGACTTTGAGGCACCGAGACAATTGAATGCGGTTTCCGTTGTGGTGTATCTAGCACCAACCCTCCCACCACAGATTTATCTTATCTTATCTACGGCTGGGGTATGACTCCACAGCACCAGAAGCATCTGAGTCGACGTCATTGATCATATACATGACACAGCAGTTATAAAGCACCATCCCACGTCGCTCCCTATCCTCGTCTGTATAGCCTACCATCTACTGCCTACACCTATTTTGTCATCATGGTGCGCATGGTGCGACGAACCGTCGATACCTTTGCTTATGGACTCCCTCCGACACAAAAGGGTGCCGTTCTTTCGACCATCGGCACCGCTATCAACACCGTCGTCTCGGCGATCACGTACGTCCTCACAGCGATCATCAGCGGTATCACGGCGGTTCGTCTTCCCTCCACACCATGCACCGATCCACAATTCAATATTTACGAATCGCCCGCCCCCGTCTCGGGCCTCGGTGCATTGCTTTACAGCTCGCGGTAGCCATCTGGGACACGTTCATGGACATCGTGTGTTGTATCTTCTGTTGTGGGCGTTTCAGCCCGGCGCGACGAAGGCGCGGAACACGATGGGAAAGGAGGGGCGCCACTGCGCCCGTGTATTGAGATGGGTGAGATCGGAGGACAAGCTTAACGTGTGCTTGGTTCGATCAAGACTTGGCTCGGGTCTGGATAGCAGTCGTCACCAAAGCTGAAAGAACTGGCGAGTTTCGGGATCGTAGACTTTAGCCATCGCGTTCACGTCTATCGTCCCGCCAAATGTAGCATCGACTCTGCCCTAAACGACTTGGCTCTCCGACGAGCATCGCCAGGACAACCGCGGCATGCTCTTGGTCGTACCGCAGCAACATCCAAAGACAACGGCTTGCCACTGATGTTCAGGCCACAAGGCCTAAGGTGCGGTGGTGCTATATTACCAGTTCTGTTGTATGCACATGCGAATACAAGTGCAACAAGAAAAGAGAGACCATAATGAGCATGCACGGTGCTGTGGAGAAAGAAACGAGTCTTTCCATCATATCACAGTATATCTCCCTTTGAAGCGATGCAAGGCGGGGTGGGCGGGGGAATTAGACGAGTTCTAGCTAGTGTGAGTGGGCACGGGAAGTGGAAAAGACTACACGGTCTTGTTGGAGTTGATAGAGAAGTGACAAAGTGCGCGCCGTCTGCCAATGCCTCTGCTGGGGTGCGGGTTTGGCCGTCCTGAGAGTGAGGGCCGTGCGGGGTGTCAGGGTCGACAGCCTTGAGCGTGAATGTGGTTGGAAAGCCGGCGGTGGCGGGGACTCGACAAGACTGAGAGACTGAGAGAGGGAGCGGCCTATTTGACCAGTTGGTATAGGTGCTAGTGACGTTGGCAGAGATAGTTGGAAAGTGATGAGTGGGTAAAGGAGAAAAAACAGCACGTCACCGAGTACTTTGGGGGCTGTTTGACAGGGTAGAAGAGGAAGGTATTTGGATGTCTAAAGGCGAGTTGTCAGCGTGACTCATCGGCCCGCTCCGAGTCGTCCTACTGCGCCGCTATCACCACTACATGCTCAGGCCAAATATCTACCCAACTTCGCAGGGCCTTGATCCGTGTACGGACTTGCCCCCATTACTACTGGAAACACCAGCACATCGACACAGGCGGAAAGGGTATAGAGAGTGTCATACTCTACGCCAAAGTCGGCTACGGGCCGGACACACCGAGTGCTGCCACGGGAAGGGTGACCGGGGGTATTTTTCTACAAGGTGTCAGTTTCTACTGACAGCGAGCGTTACTGCAGTCGTGACTTTGCTCCGCGTTTCTTCTCTTTCTATGCTTTGCGTGTCCGTCCCTTTGCATACCTTGTCCCGCTAGCGCGCCATGGTTGATTGGATCTGGGAGTGCGAAGTAAGCATTCGCAGCCCACGTCGTCGAACCAGCCACGCGTACCGCAGCCTCCCCGGATCCTCAAGGCTTCATCCCCGTAAGGCACAGGAACGTTCGAGTATCTGCCAGCATGCACGCGCCGTAAACTTGTAATTGACTACTTATACATATACAGTGTGCATGTGCATGTGCATACATATGCATAACGTGTCCCGGGCCGTCGGCGTCAAGGCGAAGTTAACGCGGATACATGAATTCATGTCGATGAACGTTGCTATTCATAGGCTCTGATTCGCGGACCGGATTATCTGATAGATCCGTTCAGGCGAGCGTATTAGATGTGCACCTTTCCGGGTTCTGCGGCAGGGTTGGAACACATTGGTTGGTCATGAAACGCGTGTTCGAGCTCGGACGATATATGTCGCTCACCTCGGGCAGAATCGGCGGACCCATCGCGTGCCCTGAAAAGAAACGACAAAGCGTTGCTGAAAAGCCGAACGCACTCGATTCACGGCAGACAAAGGGACACGCCTAGCCTACGACAACTATGACGCAGGCGGCGTCGTGCACGCGAAATCGAGCGCTCCCTCGTCGGCGACGTTCTCGCAATAATACACCGCCGGACCATCAGGGCTCGTCAGATTCGTGCCCGTCGCGGTGATACCATCGCACTCGGCTGAGCACTCGAGCTGGACGACGACGTTGCCTTCCTTGCCTGATGACATGCCGGTGACGTTGATATCTGGTACGGGTGGTAGTGAGCGGACGTGGGGTGAGGGCAGGATACGCAGTACGTACAGTGGACGTCGGATATGGTTAGCGCGCTGGGGTATTCGGCGCAAGTGGTAGCTGGGGTGTCGTAGCACTGCGCAAGCGTCGGTCAGGTGTGCTCGGGCGTTTGGTGGGAACGAACCTGGTTCAGATAGATTGGGTTGTCGACGTTGTCGACGTAGAAATCCTCAAAGGTGATATTCTAGAGCAAACATGATCGGCATGAAACGCAGACAAATGAATAGTTTACCTGTACGTAGCCAGTGCCTCCACCGGCGGTCGAGTTTGGATCCGGCGAGCCGCCAAAAACTTTGATGCGAGCACCGTTTTGAGCATTGTTCATGGAAATATTCTTTACATAAATGTTGGCGACGATGTCGGTTTCGCCAGCGTACTAGGACAGGTCAAGCGGGGCAGGGAGAATAGTGTAACGGTTGTACTTGGCCAAGACTACCGACAGAGATGCCATGTGAACCGTTGCAGTAGAGGTTTCGTACTAGCGTGTTGGTCGTGTTGGGTTTAAAAGAGACACAGTCGTCGTCGTTGTGGATGGTCGAGTCTTCGATAGTGACATACGAAGAACGGTAAATGTCCCAGCCATCTGGTGCGCAGGTGAGACGACATGAGAAAATGGACAGAAAAAATACTACCAGAATTCGCAGCTGGGTTGGAAGAATAAGAGGTGGAAGAGATGTTGATCCTGCGGTAAGTCACGTTCGTGGATTGGTAGACAAAGTTGTTCTGTGGGTGGGGTGAGAGTGCAGTCAATCGGGTGGGAGAAGGGGCTTTCCCAAAAGGGAGAACCGATTTGGGTGAGGTCTTCGATCAGAACGTTCGAGGCGTTGCCGACCGTGAGGGGCACGGGACGCGCAAACGTGGTGGACGAACCACCGGCGGTGCCTACAGTCTATTGAATTGTAAGACGGGTACGTGGATGGAGAGGCAAGGATGGAACCTTGTTGGGATAGTCCCACCAGACCTGGCCGTTGGCATCGAGGGTACCTCCGCCGTAGAGGTGGAGATTGTGTCCCGAGAGGAACCAGAACGTGGTGCTAAAACGCGTGGGGCAGGGCAGGGCGGACATCGGAACGAGCTACGCACGCGTTCTGGAACTCCATATAGTAGGAGTTTGGTGACCAATAAGCGATATTGGGGGTGTACTGAACTGCGTGCAGGTGAGGCCGCCGTGCACGGGCATTGTGTGGAGAGACTGACCGAGACCGCTGAACTGGATGCGGACGTCCTGGAGACCGGTGATTACGAGGACGGTGTTGACGACATAATACTCGTCAAGAACGATGGTTCCGCCCGATCTGCAAGCGTCGAACGCGTATATGATATTTGGCGCGTCGTCTTGACCACCTCCGATAGGGGTGACGGTACAAACATTGCCGTCGACCCTAACGTGGTCTATTGAATTGTACGCAGCGACGGCGACGGGAAAGAGAGCGAGGCGGGAAGAGAAGCGCATCGAACGGACGGGGGTATGAGAGATCATAGTTTTATAGACGGGCCGACCGGACCGACTTTACTGAACCACGTGAGGTACTTGAATGGAGCGACCTCTGCTCGGGTTGGTCATGGCCCCGATATTCCACTCCCACTCGACCGTCAAGGCGGTCGTGACGCTCGTACTCATCGAAAACTCGCAGGGAATGCTCAACCCATGGAAGGATCTCAGTCAACATTACCTCCCAACCCTCCTCGGCACCCTCCGCATCGCCAATCCAATCGTACCGGTGCGTGCACCTCCTCGTCCTCGTACCCTCGCTCACTCCGCACAGATACCCGTTCTATGGCTCACCACCGCACCCGTCGGCGACGGCCCCGCGTCTCTCCACGCCCCACCACCACGTCAATACAACCAGCTACCAGAGCTCAAGTTCAGTTTCAGCCCCGATAACAAAATAACCTCCCGGATCATCAACAGAGCCACAGAGGTCAGATCCTGCCTGTCTATTCCGCTCCTTCAAGACCCATCCCTTCCTAGCTCATGCTCGAAGCCGCGGCCAAGTTCCAGGACGGCCCTGTCAACCTCCATCTCTTTGTCGTCGCCGCCTCTCCCCCCTCCCCAGGCACCTGGGGCGTCTCCCTAACGATGCCTTCCCAGATTGGCCAATCAGAATGGCGCCTCCTCGGACAGCGAATCGCCCAGGTACCGTCACCTGTTCATCCACCCCCATCCAATTGATCCCTCCCATCAGCTCGGGATACACTGCCACATGATCCTCCCCACATCACAAGACATGTCGTCCATGAATGAATTATTTATCACCAGCGTATGCCGTCCCACCCACCCTCTCTCCGCTCCACTCATGCCCCCAAAGCTCGAACTCCAGCGCCATACCCAAGTCTCACCCTGGTTCCCAACCAGTCCAGACTATAATTTCCTCCTCGCTGGAGGCCCCTCAGGTTCGTCCGCTCATTGACGCACCAATCAGGTCACTCACCGCCACCCTAGATCCTTCCTCCATCGAGCCCGTCGCACAGGTAGGCCCGATCTACGATTCCTTTTCTTTGTTGACCTCTTTCAACAGCCCCTTGTTCCGGTGGCCCGTCCATCCGTCCATCGCCATCAATCATACCCACAAGATATGCAGTCTGCTGTGACACCACCACCTGCGCTAAACGATCCGACACCCAGCCTAGTGAGCTCGCTCCAAAAGGTGCACGGTCTCACCCGCAAGAAGCTCTACGGTACACAACCCCCCAGACAACCCTTTGTCCGCGAAGAGCCGGTCCGTGCCAAATACAAGAGCACACCAACACCCTTGTCCATCCCGGTAGGTTCCCAACCCTTTTCCATACCCGAAGACGGTCGCCCCGTCACAAAGACAAAAGTAGAACGCGGTCGGCGGGCCGACAGACCGCCACACATTGGTGTCTCCAGCTCTACCTCGCCTGGGCGAAGGAGCCCGTGGAACCGCGTCGCCCCTTCCGACGTTGGCTCCTCGCCATCATCCCCAACCACGTCCCTCTCTTCTCATCATACCGCGTCTCCAATCATTCCTTTATACCCTGACCTTGCAGGATTCCCCACCAGTCCCCCAGCGACGTCGGCAAGTTTCTCACCCAACATGGTGTCTCCTTCCATACCCGAAATGAGGTTCTCCACTCCCCTCCATGATCCGTCAGGGGAATACTTCCCAGTATCACCTCCGTACGTCCCTGCACAGGGTCCCGCATGGGCGCCCGTGTCCAGGCCCGCTCCCAACTCCACCCTGATCGCCAAGCCGGCAGGGACGCCCTCCGCCGGGAGACGTCACTCGCAAGAACTTGCCCACGGTCCGCATGTGCAGAGCCTGAGCGCTATGTCGAACAAGTACCGGCTCGATAGCGTCGGGGTGGGCGTCTCCGTCGAGCCGCGGGTCAAGAACACGCAAAAGGTCAAGGACGCAGGCGATGTCCCGTTCATCTTCTCGCCCGAGCTCGAGGTGGCGACGGCGGCCAAACTTAAGGCGGTACTGCAGTCGACGCCGCCAGTGGGCGCTTCAGCGTCCATGCCGTCGGCCAACGTGACCTTGAGTCCGCTGCAGTTCCCCGCCTTTACGTCAGGAAACAATGCGAATGTTATGAACTATGCCGCTCTAGAGGATGCATGTGCGTCGGATCTTTTTATCTATTTTGCGTTGTTTTTGGTTTGATGACCCGGGAAATTTTTCTTTTCTTTCCCTTTGTTCCATTTGGGCCTGACACACTTGGTGCCGGTGATCCGCGGTCGTAATCGTCTCCGATGTATACTTCCAGATGGAGTCCCGTGTGTGCCGTCACAATCACCTACACCGCCACTACCCGGGCCGCTTGGATATGGTCTCACGAACGGAAATGGAAACGGCGCTTGTCCGACGATCGCGCTCGCGAATGGGAGTACGGTTCCAAGCAGGAGTGGTGGGATCCATTCGCGCCTTGGGGTCAGTGGAGGTGGTCTGGGGCCCGTCGTGTCGTCGTCGAGTTCGCTGCAAGGGTGGGCTGGGTAACGGGGTGCGTCTGCCCGCCGTCGGACGGCTGTAGGTGTGTAGCGGATACCTTGTTCCTCGTTCCTTGTCCTCTTTTACGCCCTTGTTCCCTTGTTGCTCGCTTCCGTTGCGCGTTTGGCGCGTTGGTGGTTTGAATGTACTAACGATTTCCGATTTCGATTTGCTGGGTCGAAGTGGGGACTTTGTAGATTACGGTATGCCCTTGCTTGATACATTTGCATAGTTTTGCTTCCGTTCTTGCATTGACGATCTGCTTTCTCTTTCCGTTCTTTGATCTTTTGAGATACGTGTGTAGGTAATGTAGGGTATGCATTAGGTGTAGTGCACGCGTGTATCATAATCACTTGAAGTGGTTTGGGTGCTTCGGAGCTTTGGGTCGGGTATGGCACTTGATTGGATATTCGTCATCGACCTCATCCTCATCCTCGACATCCTCCTCATCCTCCTCGACATCACTCTCATCCTCATCATCCACACTTGCCTTTTAAGTCATACCAGCCCCTTATCTATATCGGGAACTCAGTCAATCACGGGCCCGTGGAACTTGCATGGCTTCGATACACCATCAGAACCGCCTACTCGTAGCTGTTGTAACTGTGCAGCCTTGGTGACCCGAGATGCTCCCGGATTTTAATCTAGATGCCAAATGTGTGCGTCATATATGCATACTTGGCTTGCCAGGGCTCTACATGACATCCCATTGCGATTACCCAGATATACATCGCCTGCCTACAACGACCTACGACAGATCCATCACCTCTCCCCGCTCGCCAACTACTCTTCTATATGTGTGGTGAGAAACAGTGCAGTGTCACACCGAGTACACCTTCGTCCCTGCCACAAAAACTATGGATGGAGTGGTATCCACGTTCCACGTTCGCGTTCAGCACCATCAAAGGCCGCCAAAGGGGCCAAAACATACCTTTCTGAGGGATCGCGCTCTCACTTTGACGGAAGAACAACAGCCAGAGTGTCAGCGACCAGACTGAACCGACATAACCATTGGGATGCACCTTTGCTGATCGTCCTTGTCAAGGGCATCAACATCTTTCCACGTGCCATCCGTGTTGGCTTGGGTGAGGAATGACGACAAGTCATCCCCATTGGAATTGGCCTGACCCAGCAATTCGTGCAGAGGGCGGGACTGAGGACAATCGTCCAAGAACCACCGGATGGTACATATTATGGACCCTATATCTGGTCGTTCCTCCACGGGCGACCAGCAACGTTGAATTAGGGTCCAGTGCGGGTCATCAATTGTTCGGGATTCTGGTCGGCCTGGTTTGTGGCCTTGAGCCAGGCGCAATATGACTGCGATGTCTTCCTGGATTTCTGACCATGGCTGTTTTCCAGACAGCACCTGCAGGACTGTCAGCATGGAGCTGACATTTGCGCCGAACAAACTTTCCTGGAGAACGACACAGCCGAAAGAGTATATATCACTTTTGGTCGTCCGGACGAATGTCTCAGCCATTTGAACGTGTTCTGGCGCAGACCAGCGCAATGCACCCGGTTTCACAGTGGTCCTCTGAAGATAAGCCAATGCTTCGGGAGTATTTCCTAGCAAGGAAGCGTAACCAAAGTCGGCTAACCGCGCAGTGTAGTCTGCATCGAGAAGCACGTTATTCTATCTAATATTTAGATAACACTAAAATGGATGAGGTTTCTGTTTCAACGTACGCAGTTCAAATCTCCATGGACAATTGGAAATGAGTGCACTGTGCAGTGTCAGCGTTTTCGGGCATTAGATGGCGATAGCAGCGACCCACAGTAATGCAGTCCGCTTGCGATGTCCAATAGCTATTGTGACAAGTCAGAAAGCGGGAAAGCAATCAACACTAAGTAGACATACAAACTGGAGTCGGTGTCCTATGCATAGAATGTTGTCATGCTTAACCAAGAAGTTATGCAGAGATTCATTTGGCATCCACAATGACACCAACGATGCTGTACCTCGCATTCCGAAACCGTGTGCAATGCCCAGGAACGGAACAATATTGGCATGGTCGAGCCTTCTCCAAATTCCGAGTTCTCGGCGAAGCATCTACTTGGGAGTTGAGCTCACGTTTATCGATTGGGAAATTTTAAATCACCCTATGTAATCTATCACCTATATCTTCATTTATAGTAAGCTTGAATCGGAGCGCTTTCACAGCAACCTCAAGGGAAGTGAGTAACGGTCAACGGTGAGGCATACGTGTAACCAAACCTCTTTTTGCCCCAAACCACTAGTGTAATGACATCTGTAGACATCACCAAAAGCACCTCCAGCAAAATATTGGTTATCGCCCTTGGAGATGTGGGGTGTGAGATCTTGTGGAGGCGGGAAATTGGCACTGAGAGTTGGTAATAGGGAATCGTATCAGATTATTAATACCGTAGTTTACTAGAAAGGCATACACGAAGTTGATTTCATGCTGATCCACTGCAGAGAATGTGCCGGCGTAGTGTTGTTTATCAGGTAATGTAGGGGGTGCGAGGAGATCCCGAGTTTCATCAGATGGCTATTAAGAAGTGTAAACTAACAGAAAATGGTAAGGATGAACGCACCCGAACGGTGTCCTCTTCCCACAGACGACATCCCCGCCGGCTTTGGCATGGGGATCCATGCAGGATCTTGTGAAGGGACAGGTATAGAAGGATGTGGAGGGGGTATTGGAAGAAATCCCTCAGTCAGATCACAGAGAGGAGCAGAGGAGGTCGTTCCGGATGTAGGCAGAGGGGAGAGCACACTAGACCAGATACTTGTGGATGTTTCAGGGAAACTGGTGGGAGATCCCGCAAAGCCCGGGTATCGCAATTGATGCGGAGGGTGGGGCATGGTCAGGGGCGATGGCGAAGAGCCAATGTCAGCGGGGGTCAGCCCGTTCCCTTTCCGGGGTGAAGCAGTATTGGGGACACCAATTTCAATTTGTTTCAGTCTGTCGGCTCGCAGACCACGGTCTACTTTTGTTTTTATGACGGGGCGACCGTCTTCGGGTATGGAAAAGGGTTGGGAACCTACCGGGACGGACAAGGGCGTTGGCGTACTCTTGTATTTGGCACGGACGGGCGTTTTGCGGATAAAGGGTTGTCTGGGGGGTTGTGTACCGTAGAGCTTCTTGCGGGTGAGACCGTGCACCTTTTGGAGCGAGCTCACTAGGCTGGGTGTTGGGTTTTTTGGCGCAGGTGGTGGTGTCATGGTAGACTGCACATCTTGTGGGTATGATTGAACGGGTGGACGGGCCACCGGAACAAGGGGCTGTTGAAAGAGGTCAACAAAGAAAAGGAATCGTAGATCGGGCCTACCTGTGCGACAGTCTCGATGGAGGGTGGATCTAGGGTGGCAGTGAGTAACATGATCAGCGCGTCGATGAGCGAACGAACCAGAGGGATATCCAGCGAGGAGGAAATTATAGTCTGAACTAGTTGGGAACCAAGGTGAGAATTGGGTATGGCGCTGGAGGTCGAGCTTTGGGGGCATGAGTGGAACGGAGAGAGGGTGGGTAAGACAGCATACGCTGGTGATGAACAATTCATTCATGGACGACATGTCTTGTGATGTGGGGAGGATCATGTGGCAGTGTATCCCGAGCTGATGACAGTGATCAATTGGATGGGGGCGGATAAATAGGTGACAGTACCAGGGCAATTCGCTGGCCAAGGAGGCGCCACTCTTCAGATTGGTCAGCCTGGACAGGCATGGTTGTGGAGGCGCCCCAGGTGCCTGGTGAGGGTGGAGAGGCGGCAACGACAAAGAGATGAAATTTGATGGGGCCTCCCGGGAACTTGGCTGCGGCCTCGAGCATAAGCTAGGAAGAGATGGGTCTTGTAGGGGCGGAATAGACAGGCAGGATCTAACCTCTGTGGCTCTATTAATGATCCGGGAGGTTATCTTGGTATTGGGGCTGAAGCTGAACGTAAGGGCCGGGAATTGGTCGTACTGGGGGAGCTGCAAGGGGTTTTCGTCGACGGATACGGTAGTGAGCCAGAGGACGGGTATCTGTGCGTGGTGAGCGACGGTACGAGGACGAGGAGATGCACTCACTGGTACGATCGGATTGGCAGAACGGAGTGCACTGAGGAGGGTCGGGAGGTAATGTTGACTGAGATCCTTCCATGGGTTGAGCATTTCCTGCGAGTTTTCGATGAGTACGAGCGTCACGACCGCCTTGACAGCAGGGTGAGAGTGGAATATCGGGGACGCCATGGCCGAGGTCGATCCAGGACAAGGCGCTCAAACTTTCGGGATGAGTATGAACTGCTGTGTATCCCAAGTAGTAGTACTTGCTAGTCATGCCAGCGCTCACCAGCACCCATGTTGTCTAATCCGTCCGTCTAAAAGAGGGAAAGCCGTTGTGCGTATAGTCGGCCCGGTGTTCCTGCCAGTCATTGGGTCCAGTTCGGAGAATGCCTTGTATCTATTCATTTGTGCCAAGAAATGTGGTCGTCAAGATATACTCGGAAAACCGCCGCATACAACTTGTAGCTTTTGTGAATCAGATCGTAATACTCCGTAGTGGTATGTAACTGAGGCCCAACTCCAATGGCATCAAGGAATCCGATTATTAGCATTCCGGTGTTTCGGCGTCCGGCAACAACTCCCGACGCCCTGCCGCACCTCGGCAGTTCCAGCGCCGCTTCAATATTAGAGTCTGCCAATGCATGGGCATACATTAGTACAGAAAGCACAAAAACCAGAGCCACAGATCCGATTGGTTATCCAATTGTGATTACTTGGTTATATATTGCCCGCCTATAATCACCTCTCCGCTCGCCAATTACATGTAGTGTTCTCCTATATCCACAGGCTACAGCGAATCATATTCCAGTGTCGGATGAATAGAGTAGCAGCAAACGGTGCACACTCGCACACTGATTCGAAAGAACGCTCCTCGTGTTCTCACTGTTGTCATACCGAGTCTGCATCCGGGCCAGGTATTCCTTCGTCCCTGTCACAGAAAATATGCATCAAGTTGCAGGCGCATCACATTCACATTCAGCACCACAAAAGGCTGCCAGATGTCAAAGAATACCTTTCGGAGGGATCACGCTCTCGCCTTGAGGGAGGACAACAACGAGAGCGTCAGCGACCGGACTGGACCGACATGATTGTTGGGATGTACCTTCCCTGGCTATCCTTGCCAACTTGAAGGACATCGACATCCGTCCTTGTGCCATCCGTGACAGCTTGGGTGAGAGATGACGACAACTCGTCCACGATAGATTCGGCCTGACCCAGCAACTCACGAAGAGGCCGGGACTGCGGACATTCGTTCGAGAACCGTTGGATGGCAGACATGATGGTCCCTATATCTGGTCGCTCCTCCACGAGCGACCAGCAACGCTGAATTAGGTCCCAATGCGGGTCATCGATCGCTCGGGACTCAGGTCGGCCGGGTTTCTGGCCTTGCGCCAAACGATAAATGACAGCGACATCTTCCCCGACTTCCGACCATGGTTGTTTTCCAGACAGTACCTGTAGGAACGTCAACACAGAATTGGCTTTTGTGTCGAGCAACCTCCCTGGAGAGCGATGCAGCCGAGAGAGTATACGTCACTTTTGGTCGTCCGGACGAACGCCTCGGTTGATTTTATGTGTTCGGGTGCGGACCAGCGCAAAGCACCCGGCTGCGCAGTGGACCGCTGAAGATAAACTAATCCCTCGGGGATATTTCCCAACAACGACGCATAACCAAAGTCGGCTAATCGAGCAGTGTAGTCAGCATCGAGAAGCACGTTGTTCTGTCTGACATTCAGATAACACCGACGAACTCTCTAGTTCAACGTACACAGTTCAAATCTCCATGGACAATTGGAAATGAGAATGAGTGCACTGTACAGTGTCGGCGCTTCCGAGCAGTGGGAATGATAACAGCGACCTACGGTAATGCAGCCCGCTTGCAACATCCAATAGCTACCACGCGAAGTCAGAGCAAGAAAGTAATGAAAATGAAACGGACATACAAGCTGGAGTCGGTGCGCTACAGCGAGAATGTTGTCACACTTGGTCAAAAAGTTGTGCAGAGATTCATTTGGCATCCACAGTGACACCAACGATGTTGTATCTCGCATTCCGAAACCGTGTGCAATGCCCAGAAACGGGACAACATTGGCATGGTCGAGTCTTCTCCAAATTCCGAGCTCTCGACGGTGCATCTACCAGAGGTTCAGACTACATTTATTGGTTGGGACAAGCAAAATCACCCTGTCTGTTTTATCACCCATATCTTCACCTATTGTGACCCTGAATCGGAATGCTTTCACAGCAACCTAAGGGGAAAGTGAGTGATAGTAAATGGTGAAGCATACTCAGAATCAAACCTCTTTCGAGACAGAACCGTCAGTGTAACGACATCTATAAACATCGCCAAAAGCCCCTCCAGCAATATACTGATTGGCATCTCTGGAGATGTACGGTGTAAGATCTTGTGGAGGTGGGCAATCGGTACTGAGAGAATTGTGTCGAACAAGAGACCATACTCAGATACCGAAGAGACGCACTCGAAGTTGGGGTCAAGTCGGTCCTCCGCCGCTGTGACTGTGTCGGCGTGTTGTGTCTGAGGTGGCGCAGAAGGTACGAGGGGACCCAAAGCTGTTTCGGATGGCATTAAGATGTGCAAGCAGAATGAAAAATGGTATTGATGAGCGCACTCGAACGTTTGTCTTGCACACGAAGGGATTTGATCTTCTCCTCGAGATCATCGCGTTCCATCTTCATCCGCAAGATGACCCGATCACGACGCATCTGTCGCAAGTTAGAAAGCAGTTCGTGACCGCTTGCACATCAGGTTTTCGTTTTCGGTGTGAGCGGACTCACGAGATCAACGTAGGGTGAAGAAAAATATTCACAAAAGTTGTAAACGATAAGCATGTTACCGCCGTTGATCACAATGTCGTAGTTTTCGGAGACGGCCATGGACAGCACGGTCGTTGGATGCTCCGTGATGGATGCAATTTTCTTGCGTGTCGCAATATCCCAGAACGAAACCGAAGTCCCTGCAGAAATCGCGAGGAACGTGCCGTTACGCGCTGGGACGATGCACATGAACTCGTCGGCGCTGGGACTGGGCCCTCGAGAGAGCGTCCGCGAGGACACTGCGATACAGCCAATGTCGCCCCTGCAAGACAACACGAAAAGCTGGTTGCTATCGCTGGCCCAAGCGAGGGATCTGTTCGGCGACTTGGCCTGGATCTGGATGTTAAAGGGGAAGTAATTGTTCCGATCCTGCGTGTCGTAGATCCGGATGGAGCCACGCCCCGACGTGCCTGTAGCGATAAAGCGTCCATTGGGCGAGAACCTGGTCGCAACCACCCCCTCGTC
>JBBPLN010000475.1:0-19625 GCA_038089815.1 Sutorius eximius | reverse complement strand
TCAAACAGAGGTCCTTCACACATTCAAACCTTCTGGATTTCCTTTACACAAGCTTGAGCTCAAGACTGGTGCACCACTGATGCTATTGAGGAATCTGGATCCTGTTCATGGCCTATACAATGGTACTTGCATGAGGCTGCTCAGATCCACTCCTAGGATTTTGGAGTGTAGAGTGTTGGATGGAGCTGGTAACAATGAGAATGTGGTCTTCATTCCTCGGATGGCTCTTGATTCTGGTTTAGAGGACTCTCCAGTTCCATTTCATTGATTGCAATTTCCTGTTCACCTGGCCTATGCAATGACCATCAACAAGTCTCAAGGACAAACACTAAATCATGTTGGACTCAATCTTGGAATACTTGTCTTCTCTCATGGCCAATTGTATGTTGCACTTTCATGCTGCACTCATCCCAGAAACATCAAAGTGCTCTTCCCTGACAACCAAAGAAATACCAAGAGCACAAATGTAGTATGGACTGAAGTATTTAGAGGATTGGAGCTGTAACTGACAATGTGTATATAAATATGTTGGATGTAGATTTTTATTCTATGAAGATTGTTTATTGCAAATAGAAGATAGCACTTCACTGCACACTGGGATTGTTTGGGCCAAAGGCCCAAACCAGTGTTATGGAAAATAGGATATATGTAGCACTTTGCTGCAAACTAGGATCAAACTCTTCACTGCAAACTATCATTAAACTCTTCACAAAAAAACTGGGATAAAACTCTTCACTGCAAACTGGGATAAAGCTCTTCACTGCAAACTAGGATGATTTGGGCCAAAGGCCCAAACTGACACAGGTAATGGCTAGTCAGTATGTCATTAATCTATTTTTGAAAAAAACTTACATTCTCTCCCTTTTCTCTTTTTGCTGACTTTAGTTCATATCTGACCCATGTCATCCCAAGCTGCTCAAGTAACAACGTGCTAGTCTTCCAACTTTGCTCGGGGCACGGCCATAATTGGTGTTGTTGATATGTATGATACTGAGGATGGAATGGATGTAGGACATCTGTTTTTTTCAGTTGTAAAACAATCAAATGTCTTGAACCTCAGCCTGTGGCGAGACAAACCTGGTGAATGACGAGGCTGATTCTCGACCATTGATTGCGCACGAATTGGCATTGCTGAGCCGGTAATCATTCTACACCTGTGACAGGGGCTAATCTACAAGAAATATCAAATCGTCATACACTCGCCAAGAACAACACCAAAAGTCTGGCACGATTCCGGTACGCAATTTTATGCTCCCGTCCCAGCAGGACACCACCACCTGACAAGTCCATCGTGCCCACCGCTGACGAACGCGCCCGCAGAGCCTACCGGTGCAGGCTTGGGCCGCCACGCGACGCTCCACACCTCGCCTGACTCTTGGACGGTAGATACGGCCGCGCGCGCAGCGAGGTCCCACACTTTGATGCTCTTATCCGCGGAGCTGTCGATGCGTGAGGAATCGCTGAGTCGCAGGAGGGGATACATACCCAGAGACGGCGAGGCGGCTATCAGGAGAAATGTCCCCGCTCAGGACCCAGGATGAGTGACCGGTGAGCGTCGCGACTGCCCCAGAGCCGGGTTTCCCAGATGGGGTGGAGCGGACGTCGTGCAGGATGAGCCGCTTGTCGTCGGAAGCTGTGAGGAGCAACTGCGCGACGTCAATGTGACCGCATCAAAGAGGCAAACGGGCTGACTTGTCCGTCGTAGGACCATGCCACCGATCGAACGGCCATGGCGTGTGAGGAGTAGGTGCTCGTCAACGAACCCGATTCGAGATCAAAGATGAATACGTGTCCGGTCTCGGACGAGAGTGCCAGCCGTTTGCCGTCTGGGCTCTGTAGTTGTTTCGCGTGGCGATGGTGAGCGCACGGTCACGGAGATATCTACGATAGTATCTACGCCGTAGTGGATCGCATGATAGGACGTACATGTTTGCATGCCATACCGTGCTTGTTTCGTCCGCTCGACAAGACGGCCTGGCGGACCCCGAACGAGTCTGGTGACGCAGAGTAGATATTGACGTTGCCGGAGCTGCTGGTGCCGGCGTACGTCCCGCCCTTTGGGTTCAACGAGATGGCCCATGCTAGTCCCGATGAGACAGTTGTACGCACGCGGTCGCGAACGGGGACTCACAGGGTTCGGCGCCCTCCACGGAGCGATCATAGCTCTCGTGCAGGCCGACGATCGCGTCAGATGTGAGGTCCCACAGACACGTCGTGCCGTCCAGACCGTTGTACAGCACCGATTGGCCGTCGGGAGACACGGAGAGAGAGACGATCGCGAGGTGGTGCGGTGGTCGGGCGAGCGAGACTTGTCCCGAGGTCGAGTCCCATCGCTTGATAGTGCCATCTGCAGATGCGGAGAGGACCGCGTCGGTCGCTGTCCATGCAATATCCCATATTTCGTCGCTGTGCGCTGTGTGGGGCTCAATGCGTTGCAGGGCAGTCGATCACAGGAACGCATACGTTCTTTGCAATCGAGGGCGTTGACAAACGCAAGACTCTAGTAGCAGGGGAATTCACGAGCTGGTCGCGACGTACATTGTAAGGACACGAACCATGTCGAATGGCAAGCTATCGCGTGGTCAAAGATCGGTCAAAAGTGTAGAAAGTGCCTAATCGCAATATTCCGAGCGGAGATTGAAATGAGCGATAACCTTGTCGGGTTGGTAAACTTTAATTTCTCAACATCAACGAGAGCGGACGAAGACATCGAGATCCTTAAAAAAAAGCAAGATGTCTGACGCTGGAGATGAAATTCAAGTCGAAGCACCCGCCGAGGTCGAAGTCTCTGCCGAGGCACCCAAGGGCAAAATGTCCGTCGAGGATGCGCTTCAGGTGTGTATGCTTTGCTGTCTCCCATATCGCTCATCCTCATGGGTATCTGCAGCAAGTGCTGAAGAATGCGCTCGTGCACGATGGGCTCGCGCGTGGTCTGCGCGAGTGCGCCAAGGCCCTGGACAAGCGCCAGGCCCACCTCTGCGTGCTTGTCGAGACTTGCACCGAGGCCGAGTATATCAAGCTCATCGAGGCCCTCTGTGCCGAGCACAACATCAACCTGATCAAGGTTGGAGATGCCAAGGTGCTCGGAACCTGGGCTGGGCTGTGCAAGATCGATAAGGAGGGCAACCCACGCAAGGTCGTCGGGTGCTCGAGTGTCGTCGTCAAGGATTATGGGGTTGAGAGCGAGGGCTTGCACGTTCTCCTGGACTACTTCAAGAACCGTTGATAGGTGAGTATGTGGTGCGTGTTCGTGCATGCGATGACAATGCAGACTCCCTCGACGGAGACACGTTCGATGAGGATATCAGTCTATCCGGAATCACACATTTTTGTCTGATCTCGTTCTTGTCGTGCCCAATCTGACTTGCTGACTTGGTCCTTTTCCTTTTTGTAGACGAACGACACGGTTGTACGATGATGTGTGTGATTTATGGGGTAGCACGTGTCAGAGGCGTAACATTTGATCCTTGTATTGCTGCCGAGACAGGCTTGATGCGTTGGGGTTCGCTCGGCCGATGTACGTAGTTCTGAACACCCACCGCAACCGAATCCTTTTCCTATGCTGCTCGCCGAGAACAACGACGGAGTCGGTCCACAGACGGGCCCCGACGAAGAACCAAGAAAACCCTTCTCTCGAGATTCTTTGTCTGTTCGATTCCCCCCACGTCGGGCCGTCGCGTCATTCGACAACCTTGTCGCCCTCGCAAACCACCAAGAGCACCTCAGGGAGGCACGCAAAATAATCTGGCGCGACAGAGGCGAACCAGCCGTCGAGCTCGCAGACATCTGGGAGTGTATCGAGCATGCTGGTCGAGGTGCCCTTCGTGCGCACCTCCATACTCAGTCCCTTTGTCCCTTCTCACACGTTCCTCTCAGGAGCCGGTGCTATTGCCTTTGCTATCCGAGCAGGTCTCAACCTCGTTCTAGCGACGCTCCGGTTCGGCAAGGTACCGAGGTAAGACAGTATGTCCCCCGCTGGTCGTCCCTACACGTGTTTCATTAGGGAAATGCGCTTTGCGCTGATTCGCCATGCAATCTTTGGAAAGGATTCATTTCGGTTTGCGGCCATGTTGGGTGCGTCGCCTCGTTCCGTCTTCATTTCAACGAATTCATGGAAGCCCATGCCTCATAAGGCTCATTTGTTGCGCTATACAAGGCCATTCTCAACGCACTCCCCATCGTTCTCCCTATCACGCCATCAAGTCCTCTCCCCTCCCCATTCGAGGGAGACGGGGAGGAGCAACCTCTTTCTGAGAGTCCCGTCGAAATCTCACTGTCGAATCGAGAACCACGACTATCCCTCTCTGCACAGGCACGCCAAGAGTGGGTGCGCAAGAAGACACGCCGATGGCACGCGGTCATCGCTGGTGCTGTCGCTGGTGGCGTAGCAATCATGTTCGAGAAACGGTCCCGGAGGTTGTTCATTGCTCAACAGTTGTTCGTTCGGTTCGTCTTCGGTTCGCATTGTAGAGTGGCTCGCCGCTGAACGTCTTGCAGTGGGCTTCAGGGGTCGTATAACGAATTCACGTCGAAACGAGGGATCCATATCCCGCATGGCGATTTGCTGTTATTCTCCCTATGGTATGTCTTTGTCTCAGGTCGCCAGAATGCAACCTGTAATCGACTTTTAGCTGTGTTCAGATCGTGTATGCGCTCTTTTATCGCCCAGAGACACTTCCGGGGTCGTATACTACCTGGTGAGAGAATGATATGGATCCGCAATGGCGTATTGACTGTCCTCAGGCTCTCCAAGGCGTCCGGTGCGCCTATTGCGGCCTTAGAGATGGTGCGGGATATAAACCGCACCGGAAAGTTTGATATCAACACCATTGATACAATGCTCGCACGAGAGGTGAGTCTGTTCTCCCCCGATCAGTGACATCGTCTCACTATCTTTGCCTAGGACCTCGCACCTGGCAATCGAACAGCTCTCTTGGCAAGAAAGGCGCTTGCAATAGCTACACCCCCAGACTTTGGCCCGCTATACCCTCCTTGTGGGGTTGTTCATCCATGGGTGGAATCCTGTATGGGTGTTCCCCTTCCACGTTTGTGGACCGTGTTCCAATGGGGGTTCCCCATATACGGGGCATTGCATCTCATACCAATGATGCTGTTCAAGCGCCGTGCCTTCCTTTCTAATCCCTTGGGTATGCTCCGGAGAGCAGGTTGGGGTACCATCCGGAGCTCGGCGTTCTTGGCAGTGTTCATCGCTACATACCAATGTGAGCATGTCTCTTTTGTCGCGTATCGGGCGGTCATCGAACGGACGGTTTTAGCCTGGTTCTGCCTCAAGAATCACCTCCACGCGATGTTATCGTCCCAGACGAAAGTCAAGATACCACAGATCGTACTTGCACTCCTTGGGTCCAAGTACTCGTATGCGCTAGGTGGGGTGCTCGGTGCGCTTGCGCTCCTTTTGGAGGAGAAGAGAAGGCGAGCAGAGTTGGCGATGTATGTCCTGCCAAAGGGACTGGAAAGTGCGTGGTTGACCGCTCGAGGGAAAGGGTGGGTGTTTAGGACGGGAGAGTTTGGGGATATGATCGTAAGTCCTGATCGGTGATCACGCTGTGTGAATACTGACAGCGGGCAGCTGACGGCAATTGGGATGGGTATGGTGATGGTAAGTTTCAATTCGCTCGGAATGGGATAGTGCGCTCAAGTGGCGGTTCCCTATTCATTCCTATTCGCAGAGTACGTACCAGGTACGGGAAGCGTCGAATCGTTGGTGTATAGTCACTGACGTCAGGCCCAGAACGAGCCACAACATCTTTCAGGCCTCGTCAGGCGTATATTATACCAATTTATAGGGCCCAACTGACCACGGGACAAAACGATGTAATGGATTTGGTCGTAGAGATATATTACGTTCCCAATGCAGCTTATCGGATGTGTGGTGTGAGGTTGTACCGAAGGCGATTCACGGGGCCCGAAAGTCCACTGGGGTCCAGTTCGCTGCCCACTTCCGAGTGCTCTTTTGGAGCATGCCTGACCCTGAGGTTCTCGGTGGCGTGTGCCAGACTGCGCTGTGTATTGTCGTTCCTTGTCATTGGCAAAAGGGACGGTCATAGGGTTCCCTCTCTGGGGAAGATACGTTGAGAGCGTGAGCGAGGAGCGTTTTACCGCGCCGGAGTCGAACGAGTTTCAAGCAGGAGTTCTCAGTGGTTTCTCCGCACAAACAGTGAGTGGATGGCAGATGCAGATACTTGAATCTTTTGTTCTCTCGCTTTCAGTTTTGGAGGGATGTGTTGTGCGATCAGTTGGTTCTGGGTCAGATCTCCTGGGTAATTGTGTACTGCCGCTAACGCTTGGACTATACCCATTAATATCAGAGTGACGACTAAGTTCTTGTTCAATGTTGTAGGTAGCGAGACTCGATTTCGGAGCTCTGGTTAATAACGCTCCCGTCTCACACACCCATTGGTGCCTTGATAGCTGCTCTCCATGGGCGGATATGAATTAGCGGCGCAGTGCACCGCATACGCAAAATACAGTCATACATACTGACCGTTCGGTACATTTCACAGCTTCGATGCGTCAGATGTGGCGCGTGCCTTACTGGGGGGAGATAAAAGGGCCAAGGATGAAAGGGGCGACTACGCTTCAGTGATCTTTATCATGACGGCGTTTGGATTATTCGGGACGCATTCGCAAGTGACGGTGGAAGAGAACGTGGCTCCGAGCCAAGAAGAGGTGGGTGTCTTCAGGTTCTTGTCTATTACTTGACGATGTCTGAGGAGTCGACTCGATGATCGCGGCAGATCGAGCGCGAGATCGAGAAGCTCAAGGAGGATTCGGCGAAGGATGTACAGAGGCAGCTGGAACAGCAGCGGTTGGCTGCTAGGGAGGGCAAGGTGGAGCAGGTACGTCGGGGTCTGCGTTTGCGGGACTGCGGAACTGCGGACGCCGTGGTTCTGTTTGGTTGGTGCTTACTGTTTTTTCCTCGGGCTGGGATGGCAGGACATAAAAAAGGCAGCGGAGGATGTGGAGGAGGGGTTTGAACCTATATGGAAAGCTGCAGAACAGGTGAGTAGTCACGCACATGTTTGGTTTTTTTTAGTTGCCAGTGGTGGTACCAGTACTGATTGCGCGGGTGTGTAGGGGGTGGAGCGGATTGTCGAGGATACTGAAAGAGATGTGAGGGACGTCAGACGATTCGGGGAACGCGCAGGGAGTGCGCAGGTAAGCGGATTCGATATGGTGATCCATGATCGTTGCTAACCCGTTTCAATAGAATGGGAAATATTGAACGAGGGGAAACAGAGGGATCCCGATGCAGGGAAGCCCGTACGGGAGACGCGAACGCGACAGACGACGCTGTTACCCTAGTCACGAGTGGCCAGCACTGAAGCTGAGCTGCTCAAGCATTCTGGGAGGGTGGTTGCGTGGATAGCCCCTGCGGCGATAGTTGTAGTCACCTACTGTAACTGTGTCATATGCCCATCTAACGCCGACCTGTTAAACTTTGGACATGGTTATTACCTTGATATCACCTGCGCATTTATCGTTGACCGTCGCCCCCACAACACACTGCTTCAGTTGATGGGTCTCCAAGTAATACCGAGCTTCAAATATCCAATGGGTGTTAGTTGCACTACCATAATCGGTCAAAATGCTTTCGAGTTCAACGTTCAATCCTGGCCGGGATTCTCCGGCTGCAGTACACCGGCAGGGTTGAGTGTTTGTGTTTTCTCAATCACGATTCCCACTGCTTGGAAACATGGGGCAGACCACAGCCGCGCGGCCCGTGCAGTCTTTCCAACGGAAAGGCCGCTCACGACCCTAGCTCTTGCTTGATGTGTACCCAGCGTGATGGGAGAACCCCGAGAAGCACACAGCTTGGATGGGACCAGGCCACCAACTCAGCCATCATGCATCACGCATCACCGTCCAATCCGAACGTGGAGATACTCGCGTGTCATCATTGATGTCAGGTCAACCCCCAATCTATCTTTGTTTCTCGCGAGTTCCTCCTTCTTATCGAACATTGCACTGGTATAGATCGGTGCTCTCGGAATCAGACTACGTTTTTATATGCAGAAGCGACTGGTCCCACGTCTTGCCTTTTTCATTCTTTTCGTCCCCCCCCCCACCCATTTAAGATATCCTTCCTAATCCGGTCTTGACCATTACTCCACTCATTATGGCTCGTTGTGCGCCGTCTCCCGCGTATACCGTTGGTGCACGCCGTGCGCCGCGGCCACTTGTTTCCCCAGAGCACGTAAAGGGGCACCTTCGCCTCCTTAGGGCGTTCCATAACCTCAGGATCATCGTTGAGGACTGTAAAGACCGCCGCATACCCGAGTATGCAATGCTGATGGACAAGGATGTCCGTTGGCGCTGGTTCGTGCATCTCGCTGTGGAGAGGTATGCCCCTCCCCATTCCCTATCTGTCTGTTTCATCTTGGGTAATGACTTGTTTGGGACTGTCAAATGTTAAGGTTTGAGCTGTGGGTCAACTCCCTGCAGTTCGTCCCATTGGAAAAGTTTGTCTTGGGACATATTCCACCCTTGGATGTCTGGATGGTTTGGCACGCCTATTTGCTCAGCCCTAGGTAGCTATTTCCCAACCTTTTGTTTGTTGACGTGGTTGCTTAATTCATGTCTCGCAGCTGGTATGCTGAAGATTGCGAACGTCTTGCAGTATTGCAACAATTGAAATTGCTCAATATGTTGGTCGTGGGGTCGGTGAGTCCACGTTTTCGTGGGATGAAGTCGAGGTTAATGGACTTGGCGACAGATCAATGTAGGCAAGGTCGTACGACAGAAACCAAGTGATGCAAGAATGCAAGCTTGGCATAAACAAACGGGGACACCCTTCAATCCCTTCGAGGCGATGACCATAACGGAAAACACGATCAAACAATTAGAATGCCCACGGTGCCGAACTCAAGTATACGTTCGTGAGTGCAGATTGTCCATAGGAAGCCGTGCCTGGTGATTTAAACGCCCGCCCGGTAGCATTCGTTAACGACGACGGTACCGGGTTCGCCGAGGGAAAGTTCTCAGCCATGTGTCCACTTCCCGGGTGCAGGCTTAGAGTCACACATGAAAACCTTGCCGTTGCAAAATTCGTACGCGATCTTTCAGGAGGACATGATGAGTCCCACGCACACTTTGTGGCGTAAGTTCCCGCTCAGGTATGGGTATAGGTGTGTTGATGACGTTCTTATTGTATAGTGGCAGTCTCTTCGATCCGTCTGGAAAGCGAGACGTTCGCCACGCAAAAGTCATCAAGGACCAGTTGATGCGATCTGCCCACTTTGCTGGATTGGGTCCTTTGACATCCAGCGAGCGACTCGAAAGGCTTGATCGGGTGAAGGAAATCAAGGAATATATTGGTTACTCGGTAGAGCAACTCAAAGAAGCTGTAACGACGTCCTTGCGGAATTGTCCCGCAGCCTCGTAAGTCCAGCCCTCGATTACTCTCAATCTCGACGCAAACGAGAACGGATCGTTAGAGTGACCAGGATATTGAGCGCGTATACCGACGGCAGCCCTTTTTCAATCAATCTTGTCGATGCCGTAGGTCTTCCTCACCTCGAACCGCTGCTCAACTTGACAACTGTAACAGGTTCTTCGTCAATCTTATTTCACTTCGCAGATGGATGAATTGGGATGGCTGAAGTCGGGCGCGTTTCGTGAGGCGGATAAGCGCGAGATTTTGGAGCATTCGGTGATGCGGTATCATGCGTGCGCATCTTCTATCACTCCACCTTACACGCCCTGACGGAACGCTTCCCAAAGCTTTCTAGATTTGATGACTGCGTACCCAGATTCCATGCTTGTGCCCACGCTGGATATTGACCTGGTGTGGCACACGCACCAGCTCATGGCAAGTAGGTACATCGTCGATTGCGAGATGTACGTCGGTCATCACGTGGATCAGTGAGCTGCACTTTCTTTCAGGATGAGTCCTAAATTCGCTTACTCATCATAGCGAACTGAGCGTTACGGAGGGTCGTCTCTCTTATGCGTTCGACGATACATGTCGTGCATGGCAGGTAAGCAGCAGCCCCGAGTCTCCTGCAGTGCGTTCAACGACCGAGCCATTCCCAGGCCCGCTTTCAAACGACATACGCGCAGTGTGGATGCCCTGTTCCAGACGAGACATCCGTGCACAAATTCGTACGGCTCGTTCGCCATTATATTCTCGGTCGCTCAAACCTCCAGGGTACTCTCCTTCCTGAACACATCCCAGCGACGCACCCCAGCACACACAATGCCATGCTGACCTTCCAAACCGTGGGCACCGGCCGCTTCGGTAAGAACCACGCTGACGGACATCTCAGCGGGAAGCGAAAAGTGGGACAATCGTGTTCGTCGATGCCTCATCCAGGACGGACGTGTAAGCGGCCCGAACGCCCAACACGTCTTGACTTGGATTGGTTACCGCCAATGCATTCTCCTGCGATGCCGGTATATTTTGAAAAAGACCTGCCTACCCTTCCGAGTCCTGCTTCGGCGCATGGTAAATACAGATCGGATTTGCGGTATCTTGGAGACGTGTAGTCTGGACGTGACCATGATGCGAGGAGTTACTATATGGAGTTGGTTTGGACTGCTTTCGAGTTTGCTAAAGCGGGTTCTCAGGATATGGTCTCACTGCTTGGAACTTGGTACACATTCCCTTGTCGCACTGTATGCAGTGTACGTATATATATACCCTAAGTTACGTCTTCAAAAACAAAAGGACCCAAGTCGGCGGGCTTCGGCAAGTGATGATGCTTTGACCCACCAAAAGATCTACAGTTGAGCTGTCGTAGACCATCGTATTATCTAGGCAACTTCACAGCATAGCGAATGAAGTGCCAACACACTTGATACTCGTGTTGTGTACCCTATTGGCTGTCATGAAGATGCACGAGAGGAAGAAATGGAAGACATCCATCCACAGGTTTACCGCGACACAGGAAGAGCTCATCAAAGAATCCCTTAGATGAACTGTTCATGGAGATGATGTTCTCGGGGCTGGATTCGATGGCTAGGTCCTCATCATATCGATGAACTGATGGACAGGATTGACAATGCTCTAGCAGATCGGCAGCACTGCAACAATATTCACAAGCCAGATGTGATGCGGCAAGGACAATACCGTATGTGAAATCACCAAATGCCACGGAAACATGGAGTTGGCGAAGATGGTGACCTACAAACTCGAGCCTGTGGACAAGGAATCGTGGTAGTGGGCTGTTTGTTAGACCGCTGAGCAGATGTCGCTGTTTGACTTGCCTGCGTAGATTGTTGTCGGACAAGTTTGACTTGGCGCTTGAGAGCGCAAACTCCCGGGCCGTAGAGTCCCCCGGACCGATCAATGACCGTCTTGACAAGGACGGCCTTATGCGTAAGAACGCTGTGAGTCTCTCCTCCCCTTCCATTCCTTACTCAGCACCGTGGGACATGTCTACGTGCTGAACCCAATGACGGACTTCACACACACGCTCCGACGGCCTGTGAGGAATAACCACACCACGTCCTTCCAGGAATGGCCCATGAACGTGTGAGACGGATTATTCGGGCCCGCCGTCGCACCCACCAGATAAGCCAATTGGACGCGACAATGACAGAACAAGATGGCACTACTTAGCGCCGCAACTCGCAAGACCCACTTTACTCTGTTCAATCACCCTCCCAGAAACCAATCTCCTTCGATACGCACAATGGAGTCGGTGAACCCCAATTCGTCAGTACCATCAGACAAAATATTCAGTATATCCCGGATCGTCACGCTACTTGGATCTATCCTCGTTACGTTGAGCTCTGGAACTCAGTATGTGAGTATTCTCGACACTACAAACGGTCTAGAAACACAACTGAGGGTTATTGCGCTCGGACAGATGTATTCCGGTGCACTATTCGTCATCTCCAAACCTCCCGCCCCAATTAATATTCTCGTCAGCGTATGCACCTCAGCTCGCCACCCGCCTCAGAATATCCCAAACGCAACTTAATGTCATCGGTCTTGCGGCATATGGTACAGGTCATTGGTTTACTTTGGCTGGGTTTAATCTATCCACAGTTGGCGTATACACCTCCGGCCCAGTCTGGGGTCGTATCGTCGACCACAAGGGTCCACGAATCCTGCTGGTTGCTGCTTCAATTTGTCTCCTTGTCGGCTACTTGGGTATGAAACAAATGTATGATTACGGTGTCGGCGATGGCGCAACTGTTTCCACACTCCACTTTGCATTGCTTGTTATGTGCACCTCCATGATAGGGTTGGGAGGTTCTGCGGGAATCGTCGCTGCCCTGAATGCGACAGCTAAGAGTTTTCCACCCAGTTCCGTACGTGCTCATTCCTTCCGCTTTCGATAATACCAAGTACACACGCTGATATTCCTTAGCGTGCCACTACGACGAGTCTTGTTTTATCCGGTGTAGGGCTCTCTGCACTCTGGTTCTCGTTGCTTGCGCAAGCGCTTTCCCCTGGGGATACATCTACCTCACTATTACTCCTGGCTCTCGGGACGGCTATCTCGGTACTTATGGGTGTCTTCGTCGTCAGGCCTATTCCTCTTCCCCCGACAGGTTGCACCACACAGCGAGAAATTACCACTGAGTGTTATGATCCTATCCCAGGTGGAGATCCTACCACTTTTACGAGGGAATCACAGGTGGCATTACACTCAGAGGTGGATGTGGAATCGACACCACTCCTACACCACCAAAGCTCATGTCAAGGATCCATTGTGCCTTCCACCATTGAGTTGAACCCTCCAGCCAACTCACGCTGTGAGAGAAGTGTTGGGTACACAGATGAGCCACCCGACATTCACGGAATTCAACTGTGGTCCGACCCAGATTTCTACCTAATCTTCGTGGTCATGGGACTATGTAGGTTGCCATCCTTATGGAACCCTTGAGTTTGTAACTTACCCTTCTGTAGGTGGTGGCACTGCAATCATGTGTTAGTGCATTTGATGTTTTCAAGGCTTTTCTGATCCATTTGGGCCAATAGATATCAACAATGTTGGTTCAATCTCGCAGATGCTTTATGCTGCAACACATACAGTCTATGATGATGTTGAGGCAACCAAGTGGCAAGCTACTCAAGTATCCATTCTGAGCATAGGAAATTTTGCAGGGCATGTCCTTATTGGCAAGTCCTACCTCCACTTGTCCAGCTCTAGCCAACCATATGTATGACAGGTTTAATTTCTGATTCTTTGCACACCCATTTTCACCTTCCACGTGCTTACTGTCTCTGCATTGTCTCATCTCTCTTTGTGATCTCCCAAGCAACTGCAGTCATTGTCTCCTCTATTGAGACATTGTGGATAGTGACCTTCTCCTTAGGACTTGCATATGGATCAATGGTAGGGAGTTCCCCAGTAATCATGATTGAGTGGTTTGGGCTAGGTAAGGTTCATTTCTCTACTGTGTGCTTGATAACTTACTACCTATCAATCCATGTCCCACACTAGCTCACTTCTCTGAAAACACAGGATTCATGTCCTCTTCACCTCTCATTGGGGGTAATCTTTTCTCCCTCATGTTTGGACACAATCTGGACACCCATGTGCCAGTGCAGAATCCACATTCTTTGTCAGGGACTCATTCCTTGCTTTTGAGACTGAAATCACATGAATTACCCTCAGAACTTCAGTGTTTTGAAGGGAAAGGGTGTTACTTGGAGAGTCTACAGGTGACACTTGTTGCATGCATTGTATCCCTTGGGTTAAGCTGGTGGGCTGGGATTAGAGAAAGCCAGAAACTGAGAAGGAGAAATGTATGCTAAAACTTGGGCAAAATGCAATGTAGATGAAATCAGATTCATCACTTCAGGGGAGGGCCAACTGACAGGTCATGTATCATATGTGTATCAAGCCTTTGTTTTGTCTGTGAGCACTAGTGAACCAGTTTTTTCAATGAGATGCCTTTCCTTCTGACAAAGTCATAATCCTATTTCTATGTTTTGCAGTCATAAAATTGTGGACCAACCCAATACTCAGACTAGCTCTGCACATAGATAAATAAAGCAAGATGCAAGTGCATAGATTGATAATGATATGGTGGATTGCAGTGTGGTAGGGGTATGGTGTGGATCATAGTTTAGCATCACGTTTCCTGGACAAAACCTGCTCGGGGTTGTGGCCATCCCCACCCTTACCAATGTACTTCTTCATCTCTTCCAAGCCTCTCCGCATGCCCTCTTTCCCACTTTCGATACCGTGATCCCTCCCTTCGCCATCACTCACGTGGTCCATCCCACTCTTTATTCCTCCTTTACCGGTTTCGACACCATCCTTCATACCCTCCTGACCCTCCTTTGGGATCATGGCGAACAACGCCTTGCGGTCAAATTCGCCGTCCTCGTCGCGAGCTTCGTCGACTTGCTTCCTCACCCGCTCCAAGATCTTTGGGTATGCCTTCCTCGCCTTGGCGAGCTTCTTCTTATCGCCCATTACCTCCGACATTCGCTCGTTCACCATATCTCGCGTCTCGTCGAGGAATTCACCGAGCTTCGCCATATCGGGAATCGCATCCAGATATTCCTCCCCACGCCCTCCTGGCTTCTCGCCGTTCTCTTCCGCCTGTTCCTTGCGCCCGCGCGCCTGCTTCTTGTATTCACCGATCTTGGCACCAAGTCCCTCTGTCCCCTCCCCACTCTCGCCATGTATCTGGTCCTGAACCCGCCTCTTGATCTCCTCAATACGCTTCTGCACACCTTCGCTGCCGGCTTTGCTGTCCCGAGAGGTCGAGCCGGATGTCCCCGCCTTGCCAGCTGCTGTGTTGGTCCGCGAAGAGATGTCAGTCGCATTGCCACCGTCCATGAGCTTCTTCCATTGCATTCCGATCTTCTCCCACTCGATCGTTCGCGCAGCGTTAGCCGCCACAGGTGGACGAAGCACTCGAGCGGCCGTCTTGTTCGCATCGATTCCCTCCCGATTGCACGCGATGAGGACAGGATTCGAAGGGGTGAGTAATGCGTTTGCAATCTGTTGCGCCTGAGTCGGCGCATCGGGAGGGTGAACCTCGAAATCGGGCGGACGTCCATATCCGATGGTCGCCGTCTTGATGAGGACAGCCCTGCGTACAAACGATATGTGAGATCCAGCCACTTTCTTCTCGTTTGTTTGATGTATCGTGACGGGTAAGATACTGACGCTGTGAGTCCAAACACGGGCTTCACGCCCTCTCCTTCACGCCCTGTAAGGAACCTATGCAAGCGAACCTTACCGCCTTTGCTCCAGGGAAAGTCCATGAAGGTGTGATAAGAATTATTCGGGTCTGTTGTGCGTGCGCTAGACAGGTAGGGCGTCGACGAAAGGAACGAAATTAATGGTTGTGCAAATATCGACGTCACTTCGGAAGAGTTCAGATTAGGCTATGATCATACAGAAGCACGTCAACAACGGGGCACGAGCGTGTGCGAGAAAACAAACCTGTAACCCATTATCGATGATGAGAACGACCACCCTGATGAACGGCGAGCACCATGAACAAGCGAAATAGTGATGGGGAATCAATTTAAGCACGCACGGTGTGACCAATATCTCGCCCTTTGTCAAGTGTGGCTCCATCACACACAACAATGGTACTCTCTCCTTGTCCTGAGGTATCCCGACCTAGTCCAGCGTCGTACATCGGTCCTTTGAGGAAACCGACCGGCAAAAAGGACGTACCTCTTCGAAAGCTTCGCGTCTCTGCGCATGTGCAAGTCGCATCAGGATTCAAAACGAAACGATCAGCGGACGAGTACAACTCACAGCGGCATCCTCCACCGTCCTATCCTGCGCATCGACCCTACCCCCCGGCAACGCCGTATCACCCGCAAACGTCTTGAGCGCATCCGAACGTCTTTGGCTCCACGTCAACCCACACCCAAAAATGCCATATCCATATCAACATCACCCACCGACTCAGAACGACGTATAGGTCCCCCGACCGCCCCACGAACAACGGCACGAGCACGGCCGCACTCGCGCCTCTCGGAAACCTTGCCCGCGTCCGCACCGCGCGGTAGTTGAGCAAATTTCTGACGCATCTGCGATGTGTCGTGCCAGTTCGTGGGTACGCAATGGTGATGAAGAATGGGCTGGTGGACGTACGCCTTGGACTCCTCTTTCACGCTCGGTAATGTCTCTAAATGCGCTAGGACCCGCTCGGCCTCTGGGTATGGATACTTCATGAAGTCAGGCGTGGAACCTGGTCGAGTCTGGAGTTGAACGGAGGGGCAAGGGGGCGCATCGTCCGACGGCATCTGAAACATTATACACGAACGAGTTAGCAATAGGCAGAGCAGTAAAGGTTGAATGCAGGTTTGCAACGGACCCCTTGCGTTTTATGTCTCTCCTCACCTTGGGTCAACGAAGCGCTGCAGCATGCAACCTGGCGGATCCAGCGGCCCGGTATCTGTCATCAAACAAAAGTCGACGCCCCCATCAGATCGAATCCAGGACAGCTCATCATTCACAGCAACAGAATAAAAAACAAGACACTACTAGCTTATAAATTTACGGTTCTACTAGACTATTTCGTCCATAATTTTCTTCTACTTGCGCGACGACCGGCATGCTATGTAAACGAGAGGATAACGAGGGAGACTTGAGTAAACGAAAGAGACTCCGAACGCGAGAAAGAAGGAAAAAAATTCCAAGGAAAGGAATCGAGGTACAGACGCGTGAATGCAAGATGAATGTAGCGCAATGGTCCGTGATGAATCAATGATGGATGGTGACGATGACGATGGATTGATGAAAACAGCCAACGCAATGCACGAGACGAAAAAGGAACGACGAGGACTCTCTATGACTGCGACAATATCTTGTCGATCGACTCGTTCATAAAGTCTTTGCGTGACGTCAGGTCCGCCTTGGGGAACTTGGCCATGATCGCCTCTCGCGCGGTCCTATCACGCAAACGACGATCAGCGACGACGAGCAGACGAAAACCCAAAACTCACTTCTTCGTCACCGTCATCAAATCCTGCGTACTCAAATACGTTCTCAACGCATTGAAAACCTCCTCGTTCGTTGGATTCGGGTTCAAACTCGGCCCGGCAAACGCATTCACAGACGTGGCCATCGAAAACGTCGACATCCGCGGGTCCCCAATCGGCCCAGGCGGTGTCAACCCAAATCCGCCCGTCTGTGACCCGTTCCCGGTAAACATATTCATGTTCATCCCCATACTCATCATCGTCGCGCGCGGGTCCACCATCCCGTACACGCTCCCCGTATGTTGGTACCCAAGTGGGCCCATCATCCCACCGTACTCTGAACCGGTCACACTCCCAGGTCCAGGCGTAAACGGTATAATCGGCACAGGAGGAAGCCCGAACTGGGACATGGCCGGCTGACGACCCTCGTACATCGATCCCTGTCGAGAACCAGCATGACTATGGTGCGATGCCGTTCCGCGGAAGTTGACCGTCGAGTTGTTCATCGCGTTCGTGTCGCGGTAGTAATCACCCCCGTTGGACGGGTGCGGCGAACCTTGTCGGGATTCGGGGAACCGCGGCTGCAAACGGGCCTTGCTGATCCCCGTCTCGTCCGAGTGACGCGAAGCACCTTCCCATGCTTCCGTTTCGTATTCTGTAGACGAACGTCAGCGACGAACGCATCGAGCGCAGAGGACATACCGCTAAACTTTTTGAGCGGGATCATCGACTCGTCGAACCGCTCATCGTCGTTCATGATCACCTTCTTGCTCCCGCCATCGCCAATCACGACACGCGTGTTACCCCACGAAAAGTCGTCCATGCACCAGAACGAGTAGATGGGCAAAAAGAAACTGTACACCGGGTATCTGTCTCACAGCGTCAGTCGCCCGAGTAAACCGAGACGAGAATAGAAATAACGCACGAGAGGAGATAGACGATCATCCAACCAACGAGCATAAACTCGCGTTTGATGATGAAAATCAGAGCCTACGACCCGTCAGCGCCTCCCAGACACATCAAGTCACCAACGCACCTGCAGCCCATACGTCACGCCCAACATGATGATCGAGATGAGCGGCAATGAACTGCTCCCAGTAGCAACCGCAATGATCAAATACACAAGCTACCAAACCACGCATCAGCACACGCCAGCCAACACACCAACCCACTCACATAAACGACCGTCGCCGGAAGAATCTGCCAACGGCATCAGCACCACCCCACAGAAAAAGCAAACGCACGCACGATCGTCCCCAGCAAATCGATAAACACGAAAAACCGCATCGAGAAACAACAAAACCCGCACAACTCGGGCAAGATCACCAACTCGAGCAAGTTGTGCACCGTCGAGTTGATCCACCGCCGACGCTGCGAAAACAAGACTCGCCACGACTCGGGCGCCATCGTGTGCGCCACCGCATCGGGGATAAACTTGGTCTTGAACGTCGGAAAGTGTTTGAGGAGGAGTGTCGTCAGGAAGCGGTCCTCGCCGAGCGAAAAGAGGTTCTTCTTGTGCAGCGTGTCAACGTTGCATTCAGCGTACTCGTCAATGATCCGATTCGAGACGATGATCGGACGACCCTTGTCCGCCGTACGGATACGGTAGAGCGAGAAACACCCCGGCAAACAAGACACAGAACCAAACAACGACTCGAACGCCTTGGAGAGATGGTGCGAGATGTAATACTCGTACACCTGGATCATCGTCCACCACGAACCCTCCTCGTTCGTCAGCTTGGTTTCACCACAGATACCGATGATACTCGAGTCGTCCGCGGCCGACGCGACCAAACGATTGAGCGACTCGGATGTGACCGTCTAGCACCCATGGGGATCAGTCCCAGCCTAACCCACAACGACCCACACACGCACCGTATCCGCATCGACCGTAAAGATGTACTCGTAAAACGTCGGATCGATCCCTATCACGTTCCGCATCTGATGGAAAATCTCCAGCTCAAGGGGCGACATCGGCGCATCGAAATGCACACGGTTCAGATAATGCATCAGCAAAATCTGACTGTCCCGTTTACCGCGATTACCAGGCTTGGACCGCTCCGTCGGTTTGCCAACCTTGACGACGACCATATACCTGCCCGATCGGATTAGCGGCGACAAGAAGGAAAAGGGACAACATGCACGTACGGAACGACGTGCCCCTCAAACTCATACAACCCCGAATACACCTTCCCATAATTAATCTGCCTCGACCCCTCCCCAATCGACCGAAACATCAACGGTTCTGGATCAACCTTGGCATCGACACCCAAAATATCCAACACGATCCGGGGCGTCGTCCGATCGTTGCCACTCCCGATGATGTTCCCATCGCAAATGATAAACAGCAACTTCCGCTTATCGTCATAGTGCAGCGCCGCGAGCGAGTCGATCGTCCGTCGGAGGGAGTCCTCGCCTTCGGTGTAACATGGGATCTGGCACAGGATGAACTTGTCGAGCATCTCGGGCGAGCGCTTGCCCGTCAGCTGGAGCGCGGCGAGGACTGGCGCGCGCGCGCGTATGAGTCAAGGTTGGACAGACGCACAAACACCACTCACACTTGAGCAAGATCGACGCACACAACACCCCCGTAAACACGAGCAACAGATAACTCTGCACCGCGCACCGCGGCGACTTGCGAAAGTCGACTTCACCGAGATAAAACATGTTCTTGATGCAATTGACATTGTTCGCCGCCGTCGAGGCGTCCAGACCCGCAATCACCTTGTTCAGGTTCTTCGAAATG
>JBBPLN010000474.1:0-19638 GCA_038089815.1 Sutorius eximius | reverse complement strand
TGCTCATCTGAACAACAGCGTTGTTGCTCAGCTGGAGTGGTGGTGTCGTGGGTTCTGCTTCCCCACAAGCATGGCTACGTGCCCGCGCCGAGGATGTGGAACGTGGCAACATTACGTTCGCTGGTGCCTGCGACCCTGCAAACGGACCACCGCTTTCGGACTCTCGGAGACACGAAACATTCGGGTGTTTTTTTTTTATTCGAGCACGAGCACAGCTAGGAACAACCGCAAGTTTCCCTTTTTCGTTGTACTCTCCGACCAATCAGACTTACTTCGCGGAACGAATGGTAACTTGGACCGTCAAGCCGTTCCACATTGGAATGGAGATTCGTCTGCGCGTATCAGCAGGTGTCTGACAGATCCAACGCCGTTTCAGCTAATCTGAGAGGGTGTCAGTTCGCAAATGCTTCTCAAGCCTGAAAAGGATTTCCATTGCAGTTGGTCCAAATCTCCATCCTAACCGCCGCGATGGCGGCGGGGTGGACGCGCATGCAGTTCTTGTTTGCGCTCTCTTCGGGCGTACTATTCGGTGGTACTAATGGCGTCTCGTGCACCGGTAGGTTTATTCCTGCCCGGGTCTAACCACCATCTTAACGCTTCCGAACGAAGCATTGCACCCCGGAGCGCCCATCCACATGACGAAATTTCGGCCACCTTCGACAGGATCTCCGATGCGCGACGGACGGAGGCCGAACAGAGCAACGTCTTATACAAACCCGTGTTACTTGATCACGAGTTGAGAGCAGTGCCCTCTTCGTTTCTACGGGAGCCCGTCACGAGTAGGTGACACTTGCGATGGTAATGCACGATCGGGCTCATCAAGTTCGTTTCGCGTCCACTAGAGCATGGCCTGGGCATATTTCGGGCAAAGGAGCTCTCAGCTCCGTTAATCTACGGTGTCCGCAATAACAATGCCGGTCATTGGACATCGTCGCGGAACCGCCACAATGTCTTCCCAGACGCAGCAGATCGGTGCATGATCAGGGGTCAGATATAGCGATTGTTGGGCCTTACTTGCTACTTCCGGATTCGCAGTCAAAATCTTTCCATTGTGGTGGAAAACGCCGCTGGCTTCTTTGCCATTGAATTCCGTCGAGTCCAGGGTTTTATTCGTCTCATCGTAGCACACGAGACAGCCCCCGGGGTTGCTACGTGGTTTGTAGATTTTCTTTTCGCGCGTTCTCGCGTGGGCGGATAGTATGTCCGGTTGCTCCAGGTGTATATTTCAAAAGAACACGCGTGGCTGATGACCGTGGTCGGTCAGTTTCCGCACACGCGCGACCCTGATTCATTTCGGCATACTTTATGGCGGATGGGCGCTTCTATCCTTCTACTCGAGGCAAGGTTTTCCCGATCCTATCATCAAGTGCTCGGTATGGCTCGTACACAAGGTGGTTGCCACATCCGGTCTAGGCAAAGCTGAAGCTACTAATCAGCGTCGAGGTTTGTTGCCGTAGGCGTTCGAACTTTTTTCTACCTAGTCGCTCTCTCTCTGTCGTTCTTTTATTTCTAGCCGAACGGTAATTGGTCTCAAGGACAGCCGAGCCCCGATATGCACGGGTCTGACCCGGAGTGTAAAACTGATATACTGATGGCCCTCCAATATGTTCCTTACATGTTATTGTATGATTGCGAATCATCTGACTGGCAGACGGCTATGGGCCAAACTCACAGTCGTTAAAGACGACGAGTGGACCATGTTGAACGCAGGCGCAAGGTAGGAATAAAAGCGGGGTTCAGTCCGACTTCTTTTGATGCCAGCGCTGCGTCGGGCCGAAAATGCGTGCTGCCCATCTAGACCATCTACGGGCCCATTAAAAGCTGCCTACCAACGGCCAAGGCCCCATCAGCACCAGGTATGAATAAAGGGGAGTTTCGACCGAGCCTGGAGCTCCTCCTTTAGATGCCAACGTTGCGCCCAAGCAACCGTCCGCAGGCTTACTTAAGGAGCCCCTCAAGTGCTCCTAGAAACCCGCCGGTGGAATGTCCTTCATACTCGCGTTAAATGCAGGTTCCTCCTCGCTCAAGATCTCGCTCTACCAGCGAGTACAAGAGGATTTCAAGGCTCCGCTCCTTATATTGACGTCCACTATTTCCTCCATCTCCTCTCCCCCAGCCAAGGTCTCGTTTAAGCATGCCAACACAGCATCCGGACGTCCCGACCCATCCGAACCTTCGATTCGCGATCATGAATCTGCGTTCAATCACTTTTTGAATCGTCTTGAAGGGGACGCAAATATTGATCGCCAGCAGATCAAGCATATTTGCCATCGAGTCGTCCACGGTGGGGACTACACCGAACCAACAGTCATCTCAGAGCAGTCCTATCATCACATTGAATTATTGTCTGACCTAGCCCCTCTGCGAGTACTTTTCAACCTTGCTGGTATCGCCGTGATTAATCAATCTGCTTCCACACAGCCATAATGGTGCCGCACTCTCAGTCATACACGCATGCCTCAGATTGTTGCCGCACGCAGTGTCCATTGCGTTTTTCGATACTGCCTTTCACAAGGACCTGCCTCGCCACGTCTCTTCTTATGCCATTGATCAGCAAGTCGCGCGAGAGCGTGGTTTGAGAAAGTACGGCTTTCATGGATTGAGTTGCAAGTGTTCTCGTTGGACGACGCGTCTGTGTACTCATAGTGTAACACATAGATGCCTTCATCAGACGCGCGGTGGCCAATCATTTACACAAGGTTCATCGTTTTTCTTGAATGACCCGGGACCACTGCTTACATTGATGTCCACAGAACGAAGATGAACTGAACATCATCGCGCTGCATCTTGGATCCGGGGCCTCCGCCTGTGTGATTCGGGCCGGAAAGTCCGTTGATACATCCATGGGCCTCACTCCTCTGAGCGGATTACCTGGGGCCACCAGGGCAGGAGACGTGGACCCCAGTCTCATCTTCCATTACACGAGCGAGCCTCTCAGCCGGTTGAGTTATATTTCTGCAACACCTAAAGAAATCCACGTCACAAGAGTCTGTTTATCTCCCCTTCTCATTTCTCCCATGCTTATCGAGAGAAATAGGCAGAACAAATTCTCAACAGCCAAGCAGGCTGGAAGGCCTTGGCAGGAACCACCGACTTTGGAGAGATCACGAGGAAGGCCGACCTTTCCGCGACATCATCGGCTGCGACAGAAAATTCATACACGCTCGCGTTCCACATTATGCTCGATCGGGTGTTGCATTACGTTGGCGCTTATCACCTGTCCCTCCGCGGCAAGGTTGACGCGCTGGTATTTGCGGGTGGGATAGGGGAACGAAGCCGGGAGCTGCGGAGTGCCGTCGGGGAGGCAGTCAACAATTTGGGTTATGCAGCTATCGATGAACATGTGAATCGGGATTTAGAGCGTCGTGAGGGCGTCGTCATCGATATCGGAAAGAACGATCGCGGAACACGGATGTTGGTCTGTAGGACGGACGAACAGTTTGAGATGGCGAGAACGTGTTCGCTCACAGGTGAGTTTTGGGTTTGACAGAAACATGGGCGGTTCCGGGCGTGTACGAGTATGAGGTTGGAAGTGTGGGTACATACCTGGGCAGACGTATGACATGGGTTAGGGATCTCAGTCACGGTACGATCTTGGCATTAAGAGGATTTCTTGACCGCATAGGGCGAATGCATTTTCAGATACTATACAGACTGCTGGCAGGCGACAACGGTGAGAAGCGTCGTTTAAACGTTCAAACGCTCATGCTGCGATGTTTCATGCAACGCACGTTGGAGTGCCAGATGGTAACAGATCTCGTTCTACGCAGCCAAGCTGGTCGTGTTTAACCCCTCTCACAACGCGACGGGTAACCAGGATTGAATATTTCCCCCGCTGCTGATGTGCTGCCCTCTCTATCGTCGACGACGTGCGTGCAGCTTGAAGTCACTGATGATGGAGGACAGCTATCGGTTCATTGTACGGAGTCAACAGTAATACAACTCGGTATAAGTTTACATGACGTCGACGAAGAGCACCATCCCAGCGTTGCGAATAGATAGTGCACACACGAACCTCAAACATACGAACGAAGAGAAACGACAAGAGAGTCTGAATCTGGGTCCACCCGTACCAGCGTCTATCTCACACCGAGCCAGTGCATGGCAGCCTTCCAGACGACGAATGGTATGGGCAGCACAAAGCCGGACGGGGGGTCCTTCTTGAGAGAGCGCTCCTGAGCCGCCGCTCTTGCGAGCTCTGCGTCCCGTCGGGCCCGAGCGAGTTCTTCTTGCAGCTGGACATTTCTCTGACGTTCCACGAGCTCTCGTTCCGCCGCTTCCGCCTCCAACCGTCTTCGATAATCGTCCGCCTCGGCGACCCGTCTGTGCAGCATCGCCAGCTCCCCCTCCAGCTTCTTCTTGCGCTCGTGTTCTTCCGCCAACCTAGCTTTCTCTTGGGCCTCCAACGCCAACGCTTTGGAGAGCTCCGTAGCGTGCATCGCCTCTGCAGCACGACGATCTTTTTCCGCCAACTCGTTCTGCATCGCCTCACGAACTCGGGCAATTTCCTCTTCGAGTTGCTTTCTAAAGGCTTCATCGCGCTCCTTGGCTTGCTGGTGCTCTTGCTCGAGTTCCGCTAACACGATTTCTCGAGCCTGCCTCGTCGCTTCTGCCCCACTCTCTCTCCGGACTTGATCTTCGATGGCAGCTATATCCTTCTCCGTGCGTTCGCGTGTGAGCTGTTCTTGTAGGCGTAGCCTGTGTTGTTCTTCCTCACGTAGTCGGAGGCGCAACTCTTCCTCCAGCTGCTGAACACGAGCTTCTTCTGCTTTGCGACGAGCTTGAGCCTCCTCTTCTTTCTTGGCGTGGGCCTCCTCCATGGCCCGGCGCACGCGATCCGTTTCCTCGAGGATCTGCTTCTGATATCTCTCCTTCTCGAGCTGCAGAGCCAGCTTCTGTTGGTCGATGAGGAGGGCGCGAGCTTCTGCCTGAGCTAGACTTGCGGAAGCGGCTTCGCGCTCGCGGCGATCCTTTTCAGCGGCAACTCTCTCCGCCTCTTGTCGAGCCCTGACGATCTCGTCCTGTAGGCGGGCTCTTTCGCGCTCTTCCTCACGTTGTCTGGCCTTTTCTTCCTCCTCCTTGGCCTTGGCCTGACGCTCGAGTTCCGCCGCGAGCGCAAGCGCTCGCTCACGCTCCATTCTGATCTCCTCTGCCTTTTCCGCTTCGGCTTGTTGCTTCTCGGCTTCTGCCCGCAGTACTTCTTGCTGCAGGGACCGCAGGTGCTCCTGGTGCCGCGTTTCGGCGAGCCTACGTGCCTTGCGCTCCTCCTCGAGCAAACGCGCCTTTCGTTCTTCTGCCTCCTTTTTGCTCTCCAGGAGCTCGGTCTCGCGTCGAGCATGTTCGGCCTGCGACGTCTCGATTTCGTGACGAGCCTGGAGGACCTGTTCCTGCAGGCCCTCGAGCTCGTGCACGTAGTGGCGGTTTTCGCGCTCCATTTCTGCAATCCTTGATTCGAGTCGCGATTTCTCTGCCTCGAAATCTGCCGCCATGCGATTGGAATCGTGTTGTATGCGCTCGATCTCCTTCCGCTTCTTGTCGACTTCGTCTTGGAGCTCCACCCTGGTCTCCTCGTCCTTGGCGCGCATGGCTACCTCCATCTCGTGACGGAGCTTCTTGAGCTCCTCGTCGTGACGGTCAGCCTGCTCCTTCAGGGCGCGGGTAAGCTCGGCTCCGGCAGCAGTGTGCGCCAAGTCCTTGCGCTCGTTCACGAGCTCGTGCTGGATGAGAAGCGTCGCAGCCTGGCTATTGATCAAATGACGAAGGATGGCGTGGGCGGACGGCTGCGCGCCGTCATGGCGGAGCAGTCGGGCGCCCTTTTCGAGGACGGGCTTGAAGAACTTGTCGTTGTTGGCGAGCTCCTTTTCGCGCGCCTCGCCGATCCTAGGGTCGACGTTCGACCACATGTTGGTGACGATGAGAACGTTGCGGAGCGTGCTGTCTCCGCAGAGTTCACGGAAGATGCGAAAGTTGCGCTTGGACGTGCCGCCCATCCTGACGTCGGAGATGCGGTGCATGTAGATGATACCTGCGAGCTTGGCGCCTTGTTCGTAGCTGTGCAGGGGGGTTCAGTCCAAGGGGTCATGCCCGTGGTGTGGACGTACGTGTTGGAGAGATAGGCCGCGATGGACGAGAGAATGTCCGTGTCGCTGCGCGACGTGTCGTCGAATCCGGGCGTGTCAATCAGGGTGACGATGCGCCCGTTGAGGCGAAACGGCTTGGACGTCCGCACTTCGGACGTACAGCTCTCCAGGCCACGACCGACGGGCAAGTCGGACCCGCTGGCGAGGTTGATGAACTAGGGCATGATCAGCGACGCGGTCCAGCTGACACGGGAGGGACGTACGGTCGATTTACCACTCCCGGTGGCACCCATCACGCTGTATATGGGTCATGTGAGAGAAGGAGGACGAGGAAGAGGAAGATCGCGTACGCAATTCTGATCTCTTTGGCAGCCATGATGGTAGAGGTGAATGTAGTTGGACTGGTCGACCGAACCACATCCTTATATGCCCCAGCGGTCTGCACCACGCACCTTGTTCACATTGGTGATCGGGTGGGCGCATGTCGTGGTTGGAGCGAGACGAGACGCGAAAACACCGTTACAGCGTTTCACTGATCGGTTATATGAACGGCCACGACGCAACCTCCTGCTCGAACAGCCCCTCCGTCTAGACTTTTTTGCAATACGGCGACTACAAGGCTGTGAAGGACATACATGGGGTCGAGCACAACGAGATCTCCGTCCATGTCCAACGGGTAAACACGAAAAAAGAATAAACATGGCGAGCCAGCTCGAAAAAACGACTACAAAACGTGACGAGGGTGGGTGAATCACCCCTCCTTGACCTGCAGTACCTCCTCGATCCTGCGCAATTCAGTCTGATAGTCTGACGCGAGCCGGGACGCCTGACTCTGCGCCTGTTGCAGCTCGGCCTCTACTTTGCGCGCCTCATCCTGCAGCTCTCTCCGTGTCTCCTCATCCTGACTACGCTCCGCGTCAGCCATCTCTTCCCGGAGAGCTTCTAGTTCTTTCTGGTGTCGCGCGCAGAGCTCCGACATTTCCCTGTTGAGCTGCTTGTAGGCAGCAGTCTGGGTAATGTCGATGCCCTCCCCCAACTCGCGCTGTATCTGGAGTACCACGGGTTCCTTGTCGACAAAGTCGTGGATGATTTGGTGAGCGGACTGCTTCGTGTTATCGTGGCGCAGCATCTTTGCTTGCTTATCGAGGATGGGCTTGAAAAAGATGTCCTTGGTAGCGAGCTCTTGCTCTCGGGCTTCTCCATCCTCCGCAGTGACTGTGCCCCACATATTAGTGACGATGATCACGTTGGGGTAGGCTTCTTCGCCACAGAGTTCCTGGAACATTCTAAAATCACGCCGAGCTGAACCCCCGACCCTCAGATCGGAGATTCGCTGCATGTAAATGACACCGGCAAGGCGTGCACCCTGCTTGTTGCTGTGGAGTCGGTGAGCGAGGAGTGGCTATGAGTGAACGTACGCATACGTGGTGACCAGGTAGGCGGCGATGAGCTTGAGGACGTCGGTGTCCGTCAAGGTCGTATCGTCGAAGCCGGGGGTGTCAATCAAGATGACCTGTTGTCGACCCACGTAAAAGGGCAACGACGTTTGTACTTGGTTGGTGCAGCTCTCGAGGCCAGAACCTTCTCGAAGGTTGGAGCCCGACGCGAGGTTGATGAACTGGAGTCGGACCATGAGCGGCCCAAGTTGATGAAGATCGACCAAGGGACGCACCGTCGTCTTTCCACTACCAGTGGGACCCATGACGCTAATGTGACTGATAAGCAAGTGAGGGGGAGGGGCAGAAGGGGGACGTACGCAACGTAGATGGTTTCGCGGGCTGGTGGTGCCACTGGGGACCTTGGTGACTTTGGTTCCTCGTCGGCAAACTTGTCCAGTTGTTTGCGTCGGGTACAAGCCAAGATTTGGCCCATAGCTGGTGAGTTGGGAGGAAAGGACGTGAACGCTGGCGAGCGAGATATCCGGTACGGAACTGACGGTTTAATGCAGCACGTGTTAGCCTAGAGGTGGTATCACATCTGAGGTTCGCCTTGCGTTGAGGGGCGTGGCTTCCATTCGACTGGCTGTGATTCTGTAATTCATGTTCGTTCGGCTAACACACGTTCGTGTTCGAAATGCGGTATGGAACGCAACGGGCGATGAGGAGGAGCTGTACTTTTTAGCGTGTGATCTAATCAGCGCTGAATACATAAATAAATAAAAAGTGGCCTGATGTTGACGACGACATGCGCGCGTATAAAAACTCGTACACCGTCCCTTTCGTCTTTTCAAATGGACATCGTACTCGACTTTTGCGACGACCACCTTCTCGACACAGTCTGGGCGCGTCTACTCCCGCTCAACGACCCTCTCGCCGACCACCCGTTCAACCCGCTCAACGCGTCCGTCGCGCTCGTGCCCCAGTCCGCATGGCCGAGAGATCACATTCCACGGCAGTTGGTGTCGCTGCTCGTGATCACCTTGATTGGCATCCACATCCTCTACTTTTTGTTCGCAGGTCTTTCGTACCAGTTCATCTTCAACCACGACATGATGCGACACCCCCGCTTCTACAAGAACCAGATCAAGTCCGAGATTCAGAGCAGTCTCAAGGCGTTTCCTGCAATGACCCTCCTCACCCTTCCCTGGTTCCAGGCCGAGGTCATGGGCTACTCCCGCTTGTATAACGACGTGTCCGAGTACGGATGGTTCTACCTCGTCTTCTCCATCCCCTTGTACGTGCGGTTTTCGTCGGTCCGGCTCGCGCTGACGGTCGTCTAGCTTCTTGCTCTTCACCGACTACCTCATATACTGGATCCATCGCATCTTGCACCATCCCTCGCTTTACAAACCCATCCACAAGCCCCACCACAAATGGATCAGTGCGTGCTTCCGGTCTCAACTCCTTTCCCATCGGTTGATTTGGTTTTCCCCAGTACCAACCCCTTTTGCATCCCACGCGTTCCACCCCGTGGATGGCTATTTACAGTCCGTCCCGTACCACCTGTTCGTATTCCTTTTCCCGCTTCACCGATGGGTGTACCTCGGTCTGTTCGTGTTCGTCAACCTCTGGAGCATACTGGTACGACGAACCCCTTTCTTGCGACCCTTATATCATCATCATCATATACGTTCATGCAGATTCATGATTCCGATATGATTACCGGCCATCCGCTTGAACACGTCATCAACGGTCCCGCACATCACACGTTGCATCATCTTTACTTCACGGTTAACTACGGTCAGGTACCCACGCTCTCTCTCGATAACGCAGGCGACACCGCTAATCTCCTATCGATAGTACTTCACGTGGGCGGATCGTCTGTCTGGCTCGTATCGCCAGCCAGAATCCAAGCTCGACCCCATGCACGAAGTGCCAAAGGACAAGAAGACGTTATGAACTCGTCGGCAGGTTGGAGTTTATTTGCATAGACCATCTCGAGTGCATCTGCTCGGAGCTACTCACGTGTGATCATTATATTTTGCATGTCAAGTGTTTGACCGTGTTGGCTGGCGACGCAGAACCTACATTTATTTGGCATGTTATCGTACACGCACTACCATCCCACTGTTTATGTTTAAACACTATTGTTGTTCCGCCCTGCATGACCCAGCGCAGCCTGCCGCTGCTGCGACGGACCACACCACAGTCACGCACTGTTCGCAGTCAAGTTGTGGCAGCAGCAAGGCCGATCACGTGCCGTGAAAAGGACGAGACTCTTCGCTCGACCACGACTCTCTCTCCATATCATGTCTTTCTTTGGTACGGCCGCCGAAAAGGACATCGACGTCCCAGAACCACCTTCAGATTCCATATCCTCGCTCGCGTTCTCTTCTGCAGCAGACTATCTCGCCGTGGGCAGCTGGGACAACAATGTATTCGTGCTCTCTTTGCCGTCTCGTCAGCCATTGACGCGCGATCCAGGTCCGTCTGTACGAAGTCGGTGCAGGCGGTCAAACGCAGGGAAAGGCCATGTATGGCCACCAGGGTCCCGTGCTCAGCGTTTGCTGGAACAAGGTAGTCCATGTCATCGCCCGTCGTGCTCATGTCCCTCAATCGTCCCAAGGATGGCAATAAAGTGATCTCGGGCGGTGCAGACAACGCCGCACGCATGTTCGACATCACAAACGGTCAAACGACTCAGGTCGCGCAGCACGATGCGCCCATAAAGGTCGTCAAGTGGATAGAGACACCGCAAGGCGGTATTCTAGCTACAGGGAGTTGGGACAAGACGCTCAAGGTGTGCTGCATCGCTATTGATCCAGCGCGACGCTGATTCCATCATTTTCACCGCGGGCAGTACTGGGACCTACGGTCTGCAACGCCCATTGCCACCGTCCAATTACCGGAGCGTTGCTATACTATGGATGTGCAATACCCTCTCCTCGTCGTTGGCACTGCGGAGCGTCATATTCAAATATACAATTTGACGAATCCATCCGCAGCGTACAAGGTCCGTCCCATGATGTCATGCGTCAACTGCACTCGTTTCATGCTGCTCGCTGCAGACCATCACATCGCCTTTGAAGTGGCAGACCCGTGTCGTGTCCTGCTTCACCAACTCCTCCAGCAGTGGATTTGCCGTCGGAAGCATCGAGGGTCGCGTGGCCATACAGTACGTCTCTCCCAGCAGCACCTTGTTCTCATGCTCAACGCGTTGCACACAGATACGTCGAGGACAAGGATAGCACGTGAGATGGTTTACCAATCAGGAACACCAGCCATCTGATGGTTCGTCCTAGGAACAACTTTTCTTTCAAATGTCACCGAAGAGATCAGACCCCAAACGCAAAAGATCAGTCATTGGTCTATGCTGTGAACGACATCTCGTTCCACCCCGTCCATGGAACTTTCTCGACCTGCGGTGTGTCCATTCTCACCCTACAACGTGTATTCACTCATGCAATCTATGAATAGGTTCCGATGGAACGATCCATTTCTGGGACAAGGACGCCCGCACGCGGCTAAAGAGTATGTCCTAATTTATCGACGTGCACTCACCTGTTCTGACCCTTGTGATGGTGCACACAGCGTTCGAAGCCGTGCCCGGCCCGATCAGTGCTACAACGTTTAACCGCAATGGGACCATCTTTGCGTATGCCATCTCCTACGATTGGTCAAAGGGACACAGCGGAATGACCCCGGGTCATCCAAACAAACTCATGTTGCACGCATGCAAAGAAGAGGAGGTCAAGAGGCGACCAAAGAAGTAGACAAAAACCATGGCTTTGTCAGTGAGCGTATCTTAGCCCAAAAGTTTGTACATACTTGCTTGTTCGATCGTTTGTCGATGTACATTAATGTCATCCTACCGTCTGGGTATTCGACGATGCACTGAAATTAACCGTTGCCTCAAGATATCTACTAGTATATACAGCCAGCTCTCCTTTAACGCATGCCCAAGGGAATGCATCGTGAGAGAGCACGTATTATCAGGGAGAGCCCTGAAATTAACTGGAAGTCCATAGTCCTATGGGATCGAGGCGAGTATGTACACGAGGGAAAAACATCATGCACTTGCCCGCAGATACATGGCCACAATATCCGGGACACGATCGTCGACGCGAGACAGGACCGTGATCGTCTCGTCCTACCAATCCCAACAATAAGCGATCAGAAAACCTCGAGAGAAAAAAAAAAAAAAAAGGTCGTCGACGCACCCAGAGCTTGGAAGAAACGGCTTTGCCCTTGGGCGTGAACACAAAGTCGCTCTCTTCGGCGACCTCACAAGAGGAGAGAAACCGACCGTGCATCGAGCGTGCTTTACCCGCAACGGCAGCATGCACGAGCGTCTTGCTCCCCTCCTCTGTCGAGCGCGCGGGAACCACGCTCTGCAGGAGCGCCAAGGCCCAGCGAATGGACCGATTATTCTCCACGGCGCGAAAGAGGCGCGTGCGGCAGTAGCCTGGGTTGACGGCGCATGCTACGACGGGCGTCGGGTTCGTTAGACGCGCTGCGAGCTCACGGACGAACAGGATGCCTAGAACTTATGGGATCTACCGGTTAGCCAATCTTGATCGGGGTGGAGCGTAGGGTATGTGCATGTATGACATGGATGGCTCACGTTTCGTGACGTTGTACCGGACGACGCTGAATCGTGATTGCGACCGTTAGTCATCCAGCGGGCAACGTCGAACGAGAGGACCGACCTAGAGCCGAACGTCGGGCCGTTGATGGTGTCGAGGACGTTGGTCCATTTATCCGCGTGTTTCAAGTTGGATGCACCGAGGTAGTGTCCATCGCTCGACACGAGCACCAAGCGTGACACCGAGTCTGCAGCGGAAGCGTTCACCAAGTACGGCAAGAGCAAGATGCACAACAGCGCAGTGGAGAGATAATTGACTTGCAACCTAGCGCGAATACCAGATAAAAAGCGGGAAGACAAACCGCAAACGCACGTACATCAATTCCCAGCCGTCCGTCGTCTGAGCGTACTCGGGGCGGAACAGCCCCGCGTTCGCGACGAGCACGTTCAACGACCCGTCTCCCTCCGCTACGAACCGATCCACGAACGCCCGTACGTTGGCAAACGTGTCCAGGTCAAGCGGCCACGCAGCCACCTGTGTCAACGCCCCCGCAACGCCATCCGCAGCCACTCGCCCGCGGATAGCTTTGAGCGTCGATGCAGGATGCGCAGTGCGTGTCAGTTCCAGGTCAGCGTTCGTCGTTTAACGACCCGACAACGACGAGCAACGTACATTTCCTTGTCTCCTCACACTGTGCTGGGTCTCTGCTCGTCGCGACGACCAACTTGGGACCCATCTTGGTTAAGCGCACGGATGCCTCGAAGCCCAGGCCGACGCTGGACCCAGTGACCATGAACGTCTTGGAGTGGACATCGCCAGGTGCGACGGGCAAAGGGAGCGTCAACCGTTGCTCGCGGAAAATTCGACCGAAGCTGAACACGGCCATGGTCGTGAAGACGGGTGTGAAGCGATCGAGAGAGGGCCTTTAAAAACTCGGAACCAAATTTCGTCGCAACGATTCAATGGCATCAACTTTAATTTGGACGGTGACGTACTTGAATTCAATAGCGAAACGGCGGCGTTGCGGTTGTCAGGGCCCTCGAGGAACGCCAAGATTAGGGTCACTGTTAACAAAAGATTGTATTGTTCAGTGACTCGGATGTCATGTTGTGCATGCAAAAGAACGGTCCGCTCTGCAACGCATTGCCATATATAAACGGGTCGATCATCGTTGAAGGCGGGTTGGCGTAATGGTAACGCGCTAGTTTCCGGCGCTAGAGATTCTGGGTTCGAGTCCCAGGCCTGTCGCTTTTTGCTCTTCCTTGCGATTCAGGCAGCAAAATATTTTTTACACTCGAATGTACTACACAGAACTGCTCTTACAAAACTACGAATGCCTATACGTTTTCAAAAACGGGAGTGTCAAATGTACCATCGGGGTCTGAAATAGTCAATTTACAGTTGCGCAACGTGAATTCAATGCGGACCTACCTTGCCCTTGGTGGTAAATGTAGTCCCTGTCCTTCGATTTGAGGTGCATAATGTGACTTCTCATCAAATGCGCCTCGGTGGCGACCTTTGCATTGTGAAGAGCCGCAGCGACAACAGCTTTGGCAGCCACGTCATATCTCGAAACCTCGTTGCATAGCATCATCTACCGACATTTTGTCAGTGCGAGTCGATAGAATAATTTAGTAGAACCGACGTCAAAGGGAGACGTGGTGGTGCCTTCTTCTCGGTACCTGTTTGTTGTCAATACACATGAACTCCACTCAGAAGGTATGATGACGGCTGACCCTCCGATCGTTATCCGATCGATATTGCGCCGACCTGACAACAAACCCTTCAACTCGATGGGATAGCTGTGATAGTTGATGATGATGCGTCTATCAGGAGTGAACAACGTATCAAAGTCGTCATCGCTGAGTGCGTGAGGGTGACTCCCGTGTGGACCGAGAACCATCAGGTCCGTCACGTTCACGACGCGCACACGGAGGGCAGGGATCATTTTGCGGAGAAGAGCCGCCGCTGCGATCACCTCGAATGTCACCTCAGTACCAATGCCAACAAGCACGCTAAACTATTCGTCAGAAAGATATTCCAAGCGAAAGGCTCGCGTACACATCCGGATTTACTCCCTCGTCGACGCTTGCAAACTTCCAAACTGAGGCACCAGCCACGCAATGCTTCACGGGAATTAGTGGTGTATCATCCCAAGTCGATCAAAATACGCACACGATCGGCCTCCTCAGGACTCAGCCATACTGTGGTCGGCTGCTTACTACCAACCATGAGATTGATATAGTTTTTGGCCTTCAGACAATGCGCCATAGTGGAAAGAAAACAATTCGCATCGGGTGGAAGGTAAACACGTGCAAGTTTTGGCTTCAGATTGAGTAACGCGCCAATGAATGAAGGATTTTGGTGCGAGAAACCATTGTGCTCTTGCCTTGCCCAGGTGGAGGTCTCCAAGTAGTTGACAGAGCCAACGTCATGGCGCCAATCGGTCTCAAAAGCCTAGGGTACGAAGGTGAATGCGTGTTGGGGGGAGTGCACCATACGAACCATCTTCACAAACTTGCTATATTGCACCATCATGGTGTGGATGATGCCTATGAAGGCTTCGTACGTCGGGAAGAGAGCCGTCCTTCCCGTAAGCGTGTATCCTTGAAGCATACCTTGACAGGTATGTTCTGAGAGGATTTCGATGATACGTCCTCCCTGAGCACGACAAGCGACGTCCCACTGAAAGTTTCGTCCGGTGACGTCGAACACTACGTCCAGCTTATTCGAAACTAGCTCGTCAGGGGAAAAGATCCTAAAGGTGGTCGGGTTTCTGGAATACAGGTTCAAGTTGAAGTGATAAACGGAAGATACGAGGCGCTCACTCTTTGATGACGTCGCGAAGAAACTTTGCTACGGTTTTCATGCAGCTTGCCTCGCGACCGCTTTGGACACCGAATGGCATCCATTCGGGAACCGCCAGCGGCCGGAAGGCTGCATAAGCATCCTTCCTAAATCCAAGCCTCTTCTCCTTGACATCAGGAACAATCTCTGTGACGCTGTCTACTGGTGCGCCTTCGGTCTTTCCTTGTGCGCTGCGCATGGCGAAAAGCTCTTCGGGACGATAACTGGCCAACCAGTCTTGTAGCATCTTGAGCTCTTCCTCCGACGTTTTGGCCTCGGGAAGCGGTACTTGGTGTGAACGGAATGAACCTTCTATAAATTCTCCATGTAACTCCTTGGGTCCCGACCACCCTTTCGGTGTTCGTAAGATCAGCATTGGCCAACGAGGCTTAACAATAGGTTTTCCTGAGCGAGCCGCGCGCTGAATACAGGAAATCTCGCCAAGGGCCCATTCCATGGCCACTGCAAGATCTTGATCGATATTTTGCAAATCGTCGACGATACAGACCTGGTAGCCATAACCACTGCCGCCAAGACGTGTTCGTAAGTAATAAATATTTTGGCTGGTGCCATACTAACCTGAACAGGGCAATCAACTCCCTATCGTCCATACAGCCAAAGATGGTGCGTTCTGAAATCTTGAACCCATTGAGGTGCAGAATAGGCAGTACAGCGCCCGACTCTGCGGGATCGATATACTTGTACCCATGCCATGCGGTTGCAGTGGGTCCAGTCTCGGCTTCTCCATCACCGACAATGCAAGTAACGATGAGGTTCGGATTGTCCATGACAGCACCAAATGACACGCTGAGGGCATATCCCAACTCGCCACCTTCGTGGATAGACCCAGGCGTCTCGGCGTTAATGTGACTGAATGGAGTCAGCATAAAATGGTGGCAATGACTTGAAACTCACCTCGGGAATCCGCCCGGCGTACTGAATCTCGTGACGAGGCTCGTCAGGCCTGCTCTATCACGGGAATAACGAGGCCAGAAACATGCAAGTGCCTCTTCCAACCAAAGGCAGGAAAGAATGGCAGGTGCACCGTGGCCTAGGATAGCAACGAGGAGAAAAAATCAGTACAGGAAGTATAGGAGATCTCCAAAACAAAACAGACCTGGCCCTACGACAAGCAGGGCATCAATGTCGGTCTTCTTGATGATACGATTCAGATGGGCGTACACGAGGACGAGGCCGGGACAGGTGCCCCAGTGGCCAAGCAAGCGAGGCTTGATGTCGTCCGAAGTGAGCTTTCTCTCGAGGAAAACGTTGTCTTTCAAAAAGATCATAGCTGAAGACGGCGGTTGGTCATGACAACACGGAGCAGTAAGATAGGGGCCTAATTACCAGCGGCCATGTAATTCGTAGCTCGCGTGAACTCGTGGAGGGAGGAGAGTTCGGCTGGAGTGAGGACCAAGCCATTTCCGGGCCGTGCACGATAATCCAGCAGAGTGTCAGGGAGATGGGACGGATCAGGAGGCGGGTTAGGTTGGGCTAGAAGCTGAGCAGGCATTGTCGCGACGCGCAGAGCGCAGGGATGATTAGGGCTTTAGCGCTTTATATTTCATTCAGCTGCGATGACCGCATACGGTGACGTAGTTGGCCCCTCCAGACCTACCAATCCAAAGCGGTGGCAAAGTATGTACACCACATCGTGGAGACACTGGATGCAGTACCTCGAAGTTGTCAGAAATGATGGAGGCAGACTCGGAAACTGCCTACCACCAGCGTGACAGTGGCGTTCGGATACAAACGGTGAGTCGGCTGTCTGCAGGCTGTCTGCAAATCCTGAATGTCACCGTGACTAGAAGTAGCAACACGGATGACAGTGACTTGGTGACCTCGGTAAGTCGAGATCCAAGATGTGCCGTTCAATGAGCCTTGAGTAGGGCGCTGAGCTTGAATTTTATGATACTATTACAGTACTAGGCTTGAATGATACAGGTCGTACTTCCATCAGGCTATTACTCGTACACGACCGAAGCTACTCTTACGCGACTTGGGCTCTGCGGCACGGAATCCGCCTCAAGTGTGTTTCAAATACGGGGGTATCAAAGGTGCCATCGGGATCTATAATGCCCTGGTCAATACAAGTAACCACCGTGCATTTCACGTGGGCTTACCTCGTCCTTCCTGGTAGATATATTCCTTATCCTTCTTTGCGAGGTGCATGATATAAGCCGCCGTTTGGTGCGCTTCGATGGCAACCTTTGGGTTGTGTGATGCTGCGGCGCGAACAGCCGTTGCAGCTACATCATATCTCGAAACCTTGTTGCACAACATCATCTTCACACATCTCGTCAGCACCGATCGATGGAGCAAAATCGACAGAACGAACGTCAAAGGGAGATGTCGTGGTGCCTTCTTCAATATACCTGTTTGTCATCGTTACTTATGCGACCTGGCAGTCAGGAAGATGTGGCAACTGACCCTCCGATTGTTATCCTCGTGGTATTGGGCCGACCGAACAACAAACCCTTCAACTCGACTGGGTAGCTGTGGTAGTTGATGATGATAGGCTTGTCCGGAGTGAAGAGCGAATTAAAGTCTTCGTCACTGAGCGAGTGAGGGTGACTCCCGTGTGGACCGAGAATCATCAGATCTGTCACATTCACGACACGCACGCGGAGAGGAGGGCATTCCTTGCGGAGGAGAGCCGCCGCCGCGATCACCTCGAACGTCACCTCTGTGCCGATGCCAACGAGGACGCTAGACTATTTGTTAGAGAGACATTACAAAAGCAACGGACTCGCATACACATCTGGGTTTACCCCCTCGTCGACGCTCGCAAACTTCCAAACAGAGGCACCGGCCACGCAATGCTGCACCGGAGTTAATCGGACGTCATCTCAAGCCAACCAAGCACTTACACGATGTGCCTCTTCGGGACTCAGCCATACTGCGGTCGGTTGCTTACTACCAACCATGAGATTAATGTAGTTCTTGGCCCTCAAACAATGCGCCATAGTGGAAAGGAAACAATTCGCATCGGGTGGAAGGTAAACGCGTGCAAGTTTTGGCTTCAGATCGAGTAACGCGCCAATGAATGAAGGATTTTGGTGCGAGAAACCATTGTGCTCTTGCCTCGCCCAGGTGGAGGTCTCCAAGTAGTTGACAGAGCCAATGTCATGGCGCCAATCGGTCTCGAAAGCCTGGGGAAGAAAGGTGAACATATGGCGAGGGATGGGCGGAGAGTACACACCATCTTTGCAAACTTGCCGTATTGCACCATCATGGTGTGAACGATGCCTATGAAGGCCTCGTAACTCGGGAAGAGGGCCGTCCTTCCTGTAAGTGTGTATCCCTGAAGCATGCCCTGGCAGGTATGCTCTGAGAGGATTTCAACAACACGTCCTCCCTGAGCACGGCAGGCGACGTCCCACTGAAAGTTTCGACCTGTTACGTCGAATACAGCATCGAGTTTATTCGAAACTAGCTCATCGGGGGAGAAAATCCTAAAGTTGGTTGGGTTGCTGGAGAGCAGGTCTAAGTTGCAGAAGGGAACAGTCGGTATGAAGTACTCACTCTTTAACGACCTGACGAAGGAAGGTCCCTACGGTTTTCATGCAGCTGGCTTCGCGACCGCTTTGGACACCGAATGACACCCATTCAGGAACAGCTAGAGGCTCGAAGGCAGCATAGGCCTCTTTCCTAAAGCCAAGCCTCTTCTCCCTGGCGTCAGGAACAATGCCCATCACGTCGCTCACGGGTGCGCCATTGATCCCGCCCTTTGCAGTTTGTGTGACAAAGAGCTCCTCTGGACCGTAGCTGGCCAACCAGCCTTGTAGCATATTGAGCTCTTCCAACGACGACTTGGCCTCGGGAAGGGGTACTTGGTGTGCACGGAATGAACCTTCTATAAACTCCCCGTGTAGTTCTTTAGGACCCGTCATGCCTTTCGGTGTCCGTAAAATCAACATTGGCCAACGAGGTTTAACGATAGGTTTCCCTGATCTTGCCGCGCGCTGGATACGTGAAATTTCGCCAACGGCCCATTCCATGGCCCCGGCAAGATCTGCATCAAGATTTTTCAGATCGTCAACGATACAGACTTGGTAACCATAACCACTGGAGATGCCTTGGTAAATGCGTATGACTAGGCTGGTGTCATGCTAACCTGAACAAAGCAATCAGCTCCTTATCATCCATACATCCGAAGATGGTGCGTTCTGAAATCTTGAACCCATTGAGGTGTAGAATAGGGATCACAGCGCCCGACTCTACAGGATCGATATACTTGTACCCGTGCCACGCGGTTGCAGTTGGACCAGTCTCAGCTTCTCCATCGCCGATAACGCAGGTAACGATGAGATCCGGGTTGTCCATGACAGCACCAAATGATACGCTGAGAGCATATCCTAATTCTCCACCTTCATGGATACAACCAGGCGTCTCGGCATTGATATGGCTAAAAGCGATCAGCTTTGATAACAGAAACAACACAGGACTCGCCTCGCGAATCCACCGGGGGTACTGAATTTCGTGATGAGCCGCGTCAAGCCAGCTCTATCGCGGGAATAGCGTGGCCAGAAGCATGCGAGCGCTTCCTCCAACCAAAGGCAGGCGAGAATGGCAGGCGCACCATGGCCTGGAACGGCGATGGAAATAAATGAGTAAAACGGACCGAGTTCTCAATCACGACGCTAACCTGGCCCTACAACAAGGAGGGCATCGATGTTGGTCTTCTTGATGATGCGATTTAAATGCGCATACACAAGGACGAGGCCGGGACAGGTACCCCAATGG